>PVKU01002162.1:0-244484 GCA_004027475.1 Anoura caudifer | reverse complement strand
GAGAGAGAGAGAGAGAGAGAGAGAGAGAGAGAAACGTTGATTAGCTGCTTTATCATACATGCTCCCACTAGGGACCAAACCTGCAACCTAGGAATGTGCCCTGACCAGGAATCGAACCCATGACCTTTCAGTCCACAGGACAATGCTCCAACCAACTGAGCCATATCAGCCAGGGGCACGCATGTCCTTTCAATCACTGAGGTATAGTAATGTCACCTATGACTGCACACAGGATCTTTTGATCCATAGAACCTAGTGACTCAGGCAAGGTGGTAACCTTTTCATCAGTGAACTGAGGCTCAGAGAGTTTACCTACTTTTCCAAGGTTACCCAGCATCCAGGATGCCGATCTTTCTATCAGAACCTTATCTGCCCACAAATAGAAATACTGTTCTCCTAATGCCTTGACTCCCACCATCCAGGACAGTGAAGCTGGGAGGTGCCAGGGGCCAGCCCGACAGCAAGCTGGTGCTCTTGCCCCAGGATCCACCTGAGCAGCAGGGCTGGCTTGGGGGACTTACCGTGTGGAGGTCCCAGGCAGCGGGCGCCCCGTGTCCACCAGCACGCACCAGCAGTAGCCGGTGGACTGGTGGCACTGCACTGGCTTATACAGCCCCCCAGGTGCACACTCTGGGATGACAATGCCCTCTCGGGGATTCTGCCGAGCCTCTTCCAGGGCACTCTGCCTCTCCTGGTCACACGAGTGGACTTTCTCTGCAAAGGAAGACACGGCCTGTGGTGAGTATCACTCCTGTGACATTGTCACTGCCTTCAGTGCAAAGACCCAGCCTAGTGCCAAGGAACTGATGGCTTGGCTGTGTCTCCCACACCAGCCCACAGCAGGCGTTGCAGCCTGGTCTGCTGCCAGGGCTCAACAGCATTCACACCCAGTAGGTTCTAGCCTGGGATGGCAGGGACCCTCACTATGAGGGCAGCCGTGTGCGGGGAGCGGGGAGGATTTCCTGACTGTTTTCAGAGTGGTTCCTGCTGATGCACTGTCTGCTGGCTCTGGGAGAGGTGGGTGCCAGAGCCTGATTCTGCAAGCCCTGGGAGCTGATCAGCTGATGAGCTGATGCAGGAATGCCTGTGTATGGACACTCTCCCAAGCCCAGACACAGCAGGAAGGAGCCACGGGCCTCCAGTTTCAGGGGGAGCCATGCTCAGCCCCGAGAGGAGCAGACACAAGGCCCGACCCCACTACTTGGCAGCCTCCAACGAGGCTGGCCAAAGTAAGCTGAATAGACAGACTTGATCCTATTGCATAACACTGCTTCCAGCCAATGGGAGAGAGAAACAGGCCCACAGGGAGGTGTCTGCACTCAGTGGCTTCAGGAAACATGTGGAAGTGTCTAGAACAGCCACACGTGGTTTCCCCCGAGCCAGGCCCAGGCCGAGGCAGCGTGGGGAGCTCTGTGCCAGGCAGGGCCAAATCAGGGGACCTCACATCCCACCCTAACCCCAGCCACTGACCTAAAAATCCTACTCAGTCAACCAGTCAACCTGTCTGTCTTCCCTTTCTTGTTTTTGTTTGTTTGTTATTGTGGTTCAGCTGTGTTTTGTCTTGTAATTATCAAAAATAAATAACATTGGGTTTCTTTTCTTGTTATAAAGAAATTTTTAAAGCCTACAATCCCATTAGTTAAATGCTACTTTCCCTAGATCTTTCCTTATGCATCTACACAAGTGAATGGGTGTGCATGCGCCTGCTTGTATTTTTACCGTAAGAGAGATCATGTCATACACCTGTACAATTGCTTTTTAATCTACTTATTTGTTTGTTTGTTTCCCTTATTACTTTTTTCATGAACATTATCCTGGAACTTTCCTCTTCAAGAAGATGGCGGGAATAGTCTTGAGCATGCCGTGACATTCTTAGAACGTCTTACAAAAATACCATTCCTAGGGCCAGCAATTTGGCATCAGCTACCTGGAGACTCATGCTACTCACTGACCAACAGGACAAATGGTCAAAATAACAGAAACTCAACTCTCAAGGAGCTAACCCCTTTGAAATGATGGCTCTGAATGTTCCACAGGTGAACAGCACAGATGTGTAGACTGGTTGTGCACAGAGATACAGAGCAGCTGGACCCTGACCTAGAGAGATGCCAGATAATGGGGAAAGGATGATCCCACTCTGAGGAAAACTGCTGGGAAGTGATTCTCACCCCAGGAGGAGGGGTACATTTCCTGAGGGGCATATGAATGCCTGAGGGTCTGGGGAGACAGGTATGCATAGCACATTCACTATCAAAACAAAATCTTGAATTTGCAAAGTGAAAAACCTACTGTTGTTTTCATAGTGCAAACACAGCAGAGCTAAGCAGAATCTCCTTGGCTAAAGGAACGGGAGTTTTTAACAGCTGACAGGCATTAGACTGGGGATTCTGAACCCGACTGATGCTACCCCACAGAACAGCCTCGAGAAGCAGCTTAGGGAAGAGAAACCGATGGGTGAACCTGGCTTGACGACCCAGAGGTTTCACTTGAGTCCTTGGCTGGGATGGAGCCCTGGCACCTGCCAGGGGATCATGTAAGAGTTTTTCAACAACTCCCCACCCCCAGTCTGGTAGCCTCACTTTCCTACCTCATATTTCATGCCACAGGAAAGGCGACAGAGGAGCAAAACCAAACGAAAACAGCTTTTGACTGGCACCACATTTGTGCAGCAACCTCTGACAGAGGCTTTAAATTAAGATCCCCCCATCCAACATACTAAAGCCATAAATCAGACTGAAAGCCAGACGCAAAGAGGCAGGGCCGGAGCTTCCCCAGGGGCAGAGTGAATGATGAACCTGACTTCACACCACTGGGGATCCTGAAACTGCGGCAATGTGGACAGGAGCCATCTGAAAAGAGGTGGGAGCCGTGGTTTGGGGGCTGTCGACGTATTTCTGGAAGGCCCGGAAGGCTGTTCTGAAATGCCTACAGCCAGCTTCCATAGAGGCTGCACCAAGTTCAATGGAGAATAAAAACCATACAATTGAGAAAGCTCGCTGAATTGGAAAAATGGGGGCTAGCATGGAATTTAGAGAGAAGGCCAAACGCAGGGTTCACTGCCCTTTGATTAGTTTGCTTGCTTGCTTGCTTATCACTTCATGATAATTCCTACAAGTCCAGGTGCCCCTCTAAGAGAGAGATGGGAAAGGTTTATAATAACAGCACTAGCAGTTTGTGAAGAGTACACAGAGAGTGTCTTCCAGCAGAGAAAAAAAAACTCCCTTAAAACCATCTTTAAACTAATAATAGTCAAAGCAAATATTCACTGAGCAGCATGTGCCAGGTGATAGACCAAGAGCTTTACTTGCCTGGTCTCTTCATTTGTGTAAGGTGGACACTACGGTTACTCCTGTTTGGTGGACAAGGGAGATGAGCGTTGGAGAGAGCCATGAATTTCCCCAGGTTCCCTTGGGCTGCAAAGAGGAGGGCTAAGGTTCCAGCCCAGACTCCTGTCTTGCTAATCCCTAGACAGTCTTGCCTGTAATTATTTGCTCTCATGGAAAAATATATTTATTTTTATAGTGTGACACTTTTCCAGGTCAGTTACTTTGCAATCTCAAATTGCTGCATTCAAAATCAAGTGTGTCAAAACACATACTTGTTCATTCTACACAGCGCAGCTTCTTCTGAAACGATTTTTCTCAGCTTAAGCACACTGCAAATCTTCTACCTGAGTATTTTTTCCTCTTTGCCTCAGACCTGAAAAACTCAAAGCCAAATTTGCCCCTCCTCTGCCATTACAGAAGAGTAAAATGAATAGTAATAGTGACTATTGTGCCAAGCTTGGTACTGGTACTTCACTTGTGGTAACTCGCTGCCAACTCGTCACAAGCCTCTACAACAGGTGTTATCACCATCCTCACTGAGCGGAGGAGGACCCAGGAGCACAGACTGGCTGTGTGATGTTCTCAACGTCATACAACTAGGAAGTGGCAGAGCTGGGGTCCCAGTCAGGGCTGTGCTCCTTACCCCTGCACTACGGTCTCTAACTGCCATACATAGACTGCTTTGATTTCTATTGTAACCTGTATTTTCCTTTTACTTGGGTGCGACAGATCGTTACAAGGTGGTCCCAGTGAATTGCACTTCCTGGTGTCCATGCCCTTGTGTAGACCCCTCCATGTCTGTAGACTCTGATTTGCTTTGCCCAGTGGAAGAGGCAGAGGTGACAGTGTGTGACCTTCAGTCCTGAGCTTTAAGATGCCTTGAAGCTTCCACTTTCACTTTCTTGGGAGCCACCTCGAGACCACCCTTTAAGGAAGCCAGTCTAGCCCGCTGGCGGATGAAAAGCTACACACAAGAGAACCGAACGGGCTCAGCCCACAGCCGGTACCAATTGCCAGGTATGTGAGTGAGGTCATCTTGAACATTCCAGCCCAGATGACCCTCATGCTGGATGAGTCCAGGAGTGAGTTCAGGTAGAACCAATCAAGGAACCACCCAGTCAACCCACAGAAACATTGAGAAGGATATATCATTTTTCTTTAAGCCATTAAGTGTTGTAGTGGTTTGTTAAATAACAATCGATAACTGAAACATCTAGACTTGCTCAACTCTTAATCAGTTTACCCCATATGTTTGTAGCTCTCTCAGACCCTTCAGCCAATCAGGCAATCAATAGATTGTTCCTGCAGTGCTTCTCCAAAGGTCATGCAAATACTAACCACTGTGTAGCAAGGATGAATGGAAGAATTCAGAAAGACCATCAAGAGCAAAGATGGGTCTTTAGAGACCAAGGCTAAGATCATCCACACCCTTGTGTTCCCAATTACTATGCACAGATGAGAAAGTTGGACAGGGAAGACGGCTGATGGGGTAAAAATGGATTCATTAGAAATATACTTAGCTTTATGGATACACTGGACCACCAGAAAGATAAACAGGTGGGGTCCTAGAGCAAATTAAGCCTGAAACATGCCTGGAGGAAAAATGGCAAAACTGAAGTTGTCCTGTTTCAGGCACATCATGTGATGGCAGGGTTTTTCCTGGAAAAGACAACAATGTTGGGAAAAATACAAGGCAGCAGGAAAAGAGAAAGACTAAAATGAGATATTAACTCCATAAAATAAGCCCTAGGCATGAGTCCACAGGAACTGAGCAGGGCTGTGAAGATAAGACATCTCATTCATAAGGGCATGAGGAGTCAGAGCAGATTCGATGGAACATAACACACACACACACACACACAGCACAGCACAAGCTCATTCTGAATCTGAGGACCCAGAAGCCAGTCCCGTCCTTGCAGCCATTTTCACTCCCTACCTTTCTGAGTCCCCACCCAAAGAATCTTACAATGTCCAACTGGCAGCTTTTCCAGATACCAAAAACATCACCTTCCAGAATGCAAGGCAAGGAATCTATTTCAAGGGTCTCTTCTTGACCATTGGGTCACTGAGGGAGCTCCCCTGAAGTGAACGTTTACGGTTCTAAAACATTTGATCTCTACTTAGGAGAGTTCCAGGAAGGATGACAAGATTAGAAGATCTGGCCTGATAACCAAGAGAATGGGCCAGGACTAGCTGTAAACACTTGAAAGACTAAACAACAGGGGAAAGAACAATCAGGGCTGTCTAGGGAGCACGGGAACACCTGACCACACATTCCTACACACTCAGGCCCACCCGCCCCTATAATCCAAACCCGGGATGGTCACTCCCACCTGGCAAGGGGCAGCTTAAATCTCACTCACAAATCTCTGACTGTGTAAAGGAAGAAATACAGAACAGCATTTTGTGGGAGAAATGGGAACACGGTCTGGCCCTAGCCACCAGAAAACATGCCTGCCTCTGTACCAGCAATTACATGGAGCAAGAGAACAAAGCAGGGCTGAAGTGGGGTGGGAGCGGGCAGGGAAGGGGACAGCAGAGAGAAAGGCTGGGCTGAACCGCACGAACATAAGCCCTGTCCGCGGGCCCAAGGCACAGGTTCTCGTGTGTCCAGCCAAGACAGGATAAGCGCGGAGAACAGCACTGTCTGCTGCAGCAAGCCCAGGCCTCCAAACCTCCCAGTTACTCGTGGTAATTCGGAGCCAAGGGGAGTGTGCAGGGCCTAAATCCTCAGCTAATCCCCAACCTTGATTTTAGCCCAGAGTTTATCCTTTTGTTCTGGGAACCTTTTCTCCTTTATCATCTCTTCCTTTGTTTCTTCTTTACTTTTTAAAAACAAAATGGCCAACAAACAGAAATGTTAGAAGATTCTAGTTTCAGGCCTTTGGGCTTATTGTTCTTTCCGGTTGCTGCCCTCCAGAGGAGGAGCCGCTAAAGGACTGAGCAGATAGAAAAGCCGAGGTGCTGAGTAATCCCACACCTGAGTCAACAGGCACAGGTAAGCCAGGCACATAGTGAACTCTGGACATAGCAGGGGAACTTCATGGTGATGGAGGCAGTGAAGAGATGAGTGGAAAAAAATATAATAAAGATTACATAATTTTTTTTTAAAAAGAGAGATGAGTGGAGAGAGAAGGCAATAGTCAGGGAAAGTCGGTAGCAGTTAGGGATCTCCAGAGAAACAGAACTAGTGAAAGATATATATATATATATATTTTTTTTTTCACTATATATTTATATATATATATATATTTATATATATATTTATCACATATATGCAAAGAGATTGATTGATTGATTGGTTGGTTGATTTTAAGGAATTGGCACAAGTCTGAGATCTGGAAGCTCAGGAAGGATTTCTATTTGAGAATCTGGAGACGGAAGTCCTTCTTCAGAAAATTTCAGTTTTTGCTCTTGAACTGATTGGATGAGGCCCATCCACGTTACAGAGGGTCATCTGCTTTACTTAACTGATTTTAAATGTTGGTCATATCTGAAAAATACCTTTGCAGCCACACCCGGAGTCGTGTTTGACCAAACTGGGTGCTGTGACCTAGCCAAGCTGACACGCACAACTGACTGACGCGAGGTCCATGTGAAAACTGAGAGCGAGAAGAAAAGCCAAGTCTGATAGAAAACCATACCCAGAAAGAGCAAGAAGAATCACAGGCCATAGAAACATATTGGGAAGATGCCTCCATGAGCAGTGCAGTCTTTCCAGAGAGAAGGGTGTTCCTGAGTCTCAGCCCTAAGCCGGGATCCTGAGAAACACAGAGATTAGGACTCACAGGGAGCACGCCGGGGAGATAAGGGGCCTTTGTGGACCCAGCTCTCACACAGGCTGGAAGTGGGTGTGTGCTGGCACCATGCTGGACTCCGGAGAGGTCAGAAAAATTTCATGAAATGTAGCAAGAAGAAAGAATTGGCCACAGGATCTTAACCCACCCTCATTCCAGCCTCCCTCCATCCCTGAGCGCCCCAACCTCGAGTGAAGTCCTCTTGCACTGAGCCTAAGGTTATCCCCTTGTGCCTGCCTTACCCTGGGTACTGTGACTTGACTAGACAGTAAGCTCCTGCAAGCAGGACTCTGCCACACCCTCGCTGATCCTTCACCACACCCACCCTTGGCCCCCAGCTCCTTATTCACAGGAGAACAATGGACTCTGGGGGTTAAAAGATCCATACAGAGTATTTGGTCCAAGAACCCTCCATTCCTTGAATCCGGCTAGGCCACGCCCAGCCACAGAATTCTGTGCTAGCCTGACCCTTCCGAGAGGGGACCACCCACCGCTGAGTAACTGCCAAACGGTGGGGATGAGACCGCAGAGGCTGCAAACAGAATATCTGTCCCTTTGACTCATCCTGGGAAATAATACACTCAACTCTCAGACCATCAAGTTCTGAATTTTCTTAAGGGAAAAAAAATCAATAAAAGGTTACCCACTTGAAAAGTGAGAGAGCTTATTTATGTTTCATTGCAAAAGGAATCGTCCCTCTAGGCCAAGAATATTCAGAAAAACACTAGCATTGTTTCGCCTACAATTACCCTGAAACCCCTTCAAATACCTCACACCCGTTTAGCCTCATCAAAAGTACACGAAATGCTGAATGATAACCCAAAATGACAAATTGTGTGTTAAAAACCACCCTCCCTAAATCACAACATGAAATTCCAGAGGTATAAAAACCCGCGTGGCTCCTGCTGCAGGATTCCTTGGGTTGGCTTGTGGGTGTGCTGTTGGGGTAGTGTGGGGGGCGGGCGGAGGGAGGGCCAGCAGATGCAGAAGGAGGGCAGGACCAGTCTGAAGGCACTGACTCCTGTTCTTGAAGGGCCCGCCCAGGTCCTACAGATGTGGTCTCAGGGAAATCAGATGCTCCTGGAGACCATGGTCTTTGGGAGGGGTTAGGGTACATCACTGAGCAGGGCTTTTTGTTTACTTAGCCACACAGCATTTTAGCACTTCAGGTTTCAAGCCAACTCCATGAAGAAGTTATTTTTCTTACTTGTGGACTTTGCCCTTTTTCATAGGAGGGGCTAAGTGGCCTCGGAGGACCATTTTTCCAGACACCACTTGCTGAGCTGGTCTGCCCTTCCACCATGGGCTTTCCATCACATCCAGCACCGAGCCATCGCCAGTTCCTGAGCCTCAGAGTCATCCCAAGACTCCAAGAAGCCCACAAAGAGAAGGGAAACCCATAGAAATGCTGCCCAGGGCTCCCTTTGGAAGAGAGGACAGATGTAGGCCTAGAAAAAGACAGGCCCACAGCAGAGGCCCTGCCAGGGCTGGGCCGGGAAGGAGCAGAGGTGCTGACAGAGAACAGAAAGTCAATCCCTGAAACCCTGCTCAGGTGTGTACCAGGTAGTGGTGGGGCGGGGAGAGTAGAAACAGAGTATGTGCACATTTAAAACAGTTACCTCTTCCATGGGAATAAGTTTCCCCTATCTCATTTCCTCTGAAAGCCCTTTTCCCCATTAAGAGTACGCAGCCAAATGAAGTGCAAAAGATAACATCATCCCCCAATCTTAACCTACAACGGAATCTTGAACCACTTCCCTAGAGGAGGACCACACTTCTGATGAACTAACTGGCTGAGAGAAGAGATTTCTTCAGCTCTGGCCTAAAAAAGGAGAGAGTGGTATGAAAGCTCAGTGGGAAGGCTGTTTCCAAATGCCAGAGGGAGCTCAGGGCAGGCAGAGGGAAGAGGTTCCGGGAACAGAATGGGGGTTGGTGGGGTTATCTGGCTTCCCTGCAAGGCTGAAAGCAAGAGTACGTGCCTATTCCCCTGGTCCCGCACGCGCCACCCAGGGCCTGCCCGTGGAAGGCTGAGTCAACAACAGCTGAAATAAAGGCAGCAGAGCACAGTGGCCCGGACATGGGCTTTGGGGTCGGATGAATCAGTCTCTACCACTCGTTAGCTTTGTGACCTTGGGCAGTCTGCTTAGCTCTCTAAGCCCCTGGTTTCTTACCTGAATAAGCAGAGTAACAATAGCACACGCCTCACTGGGTCATTGTGAGGATTAAATGCAATAGTGTGTGTAAAGCACTTAACCTGGCACCAGAGTAAGTTGATAAATGGTAGATTATTAGCTGGTCTAAGGAGCAGTGTCCTCAGCAAATGTGGAGTAAACCCAGACTTCCGGACCCATCCCTGTGAATGACCAGTCTCCCTGACTGGACTGCAGGGGCTGACCACAGGCCGGCAGTGGGAACAGCCTGTTCCAGGGGCAGGCAACAAAGGGACACACTGTAGGTAAACTCAAAAAATAATATAACTGAGAACCAGTCCACTTTTTATGGTCACCATGCCAGCAACTCAAAACAAAGCCTGTGGTAAAATAACTCCCCCACAGGGGGGGACTGCACCCTCCCTTAGTCCACCACTGCCCAACGGTCAGCTCCTTCCTGAGATGGGCCTTGCCCTTCTTCCGTGGGCCCCTTAGCACCATGTAGAGGATGTGACACATAATAGTTGTTGATGGACCCGTGACTCTGAACAAGGCCCTTAGTTAGTCTGAGCTCCGTTTCCTTATTTAAAATGATGCGGTGGTGCTAGATGAGCCCACTCTGGTGGCCCATGGTCTTCCAATTAGACAGTGTCAGGCACAATCCCCACAGTGCAGGGGCCCCCAAGCATCAGGGAGGGCCTGACTGCAGGGCAAGGCTGCTGGGGGCCTTCAGGTTCTCCCTTGTTCCTCGGGCTGCCCTCCATGCTCCTGCCGGGGGGCCCAGCCTGCGATGGCTCCGTGGTCCCATCTGTAGGACAAAATTAATGCAGACCGTCCCACATGCTGGTGCTGGCTGAGAGCTCTTCTCCCAGGGTGTCTGCAGTGGGCTCTGTCCACCAGGCTTGTGGCTGGGCTGAGTGTTACAGGTGAGGAGGGGGTAAGGGAAAATGGCAAACCAACCAGCCTGCCTAAAGGATTTCTCTCTGAGGAACCTCAAATGGCCATGCATGGCGCACCGCTGTGACCTCTCCTTCCCACACAGACAGAAACTGAGGAGTGAACGAAAACAAGATATAAATTCTACCGAAGATATTTCTTCTACTATGGATTATCTCAATATAGCCCACAAGCACCTTAAAAAAGAACTTTTCCCCCAAAGCATCACTGACTCACATCCCCTCAGATTTTAGAAAAGGCCGTCTCTACTGACTCATGCCATTAAGTGAGCTCAGATGACCCTTCCACCAAAGAGAAAACGAAATGCTTCACAGTGGTTTTGCAATGAGAAGTGGCAAGCTGTCTTCTTTCTAGTTTTTCTCAGTAACTCGTTGACCTTGACCTGAAAAACTGTCCTTTAAGGACAAGAGCTAGCAAATAAAAATTCAGGCAAGAAGGAAACAGGGGGCATAGGCCAAGGGAGGAGATGGGAGAGAGATTTTTTTTTTAATTTGTCAAAATAAAGTACCATAACTTCACTCTTCACCCCCCAAAACACTAACACCACATGTGTGAGTGTGTTTCTGAAATCTATACCCTGCCTACTTCCAAAGCCATTTTACAAATAAACATAGGATGAGGACCCTCAGATCAAAGCAGAGACCAGAATTGATTTCTAGCAAATTGGAAGGAATCAATTACAATACCTTGGCAGGACCTTTGACTTCCGTTTTTTATCAACAGAGGCCTAAAGAAAAACACAGGGACACATGGTTTTGCTATCAACCCTAAAAAGCAAACAAACTCACCTACAGAAAAAAACAAAACCTTTGCTGGCTGAGCATGTTCCAGGGGCCGGATCATACCCCCGCAGCCCACACCACTGCACCCCTCTGTTCCAAGTAAACAAGGCGGGGTTGAAGGCCCAAGGCAGCCAGAAAAGCTAGCTTTAAAATAAGGTAAAAATGGACCGGGGGCTAGGCTCTCTGGGGCTTCCAAACATGTTTATGGCTCTTCTCTGCAAAGAGCAAATTTGAGGAAGGCCTTTGTTGCCGCAGAGAAATCCATACGGATGATCACCCGTCCCCAGCTCTATTCTATTGACCGTTACTGACCGAAACACCTGCATAAGATAGATGGGCAGACCTCCAAAAGGCCAGTTATAGAACATCAAGGGTCTGTTTTTACACAGACATTGTAAATGCACACAAGTCCAGACCCATCCGCGGCTACTAATGTTGGTGGATTACTCATTCTTCCTCCCAGTCGCGTCATGTGCGAGGCTCCAGGTGGCTGTGGGGTATTTGCTTACCACGGCTACCTCTGGTTTCCCTGAGAGCTGTTTATTTTTCCAGGCCTCAGGTCATTACATCACCCCGTGGTTTCTGGGCAGGCTGAGAGTGCTGGTTTGGGGGTAGGGGAATCAGCCAGGAGGTGTCGTTGCCTCAGTGACCCCCAAGCCCAATCATAGCAGCGGTTCTCCAAGCAGGCACTTCCTGGCTGAAGGAGAAACTATCCAAACGCAGTCAAAGGGGTCCAAAGCAGGCCTGGAGGAGCCGTGCTCTTCATACGGGCGGATTAGGGCAGGATGCTGCAGACAGCTGTGCTGTGCCATGGCTGGGGAGTCCGGCAAACTCACTCACGTACGAAGAGACAGGGGGGCCATTTTTCAGGCAGAACTTATAAGAAATGCATTTCTACCTGCGTCCCCATTGATGGCTGTGTCTGGGGATAGTCACCAGAAGCTGCCGTACAGTTTTGCTGGGCAAAGAGGCAGGGAGGAAAGATACGGTCTCTTGATTTAACTAGAGGGCTAGCTTCCCAGGCCTTCTTGAGGTCCCAGATTAGATCATGAAAGAAGTTAACTAGAAAAGTTGGAGATAAAGGAGAGAATGAGATGGAGAAAGAGAAGTTAAATGACGTCACCTGAGGCTACAGGAGTCAGCCCCTGGGCCCGGGACTAAGGGAAGAGGCCTCTGTGCCTTGAGAGGGTTGCTGAGCTGCTGGAGGGAGGGGTTCTGGCTCACAGGACCGTGTTTCCTGAGAGAGAGAGAGTATTTCCCCAGAGGAGAGAACAGACTTTGTCATACAAAAGAAGGAGAAGGAGAAGAAGGAAAAGACTTATAAATCATAGCCAAAGGCAAGTGTCCACAAATAGTAAAATTAGAAGCAGTGGGATATCGGATGAAGAATGAGGTAAAGCCTAGTTTTTGTCATTTCTTTAATCTCTCCATTCTCTTCTATAAAATGTAAGTGACTTTTAAATATTGTTTAAATTCTAGTTATATTAAGAAATTCCTTGGTAGCTAGCCCCCGAAACAAGAAACTCAGCAAGAATTCATACTGTCTCAAAAGCAGAAAAGAGTCTCTGGCCGACACTCATGCATGGGAAGATGCCCACTCTCGAGTTCTAGGTGTTAGCTGGCCAGGTACGTGGGCTTCCTAAATGCAAGAATTCCCGGTCTAAGAATCAGAGAGAAGTCCAATGAGGCAAACCTGTCAACGCTGAACCTACCAAGTACTCAAAAGGTGACACTGGCCATGGTGAACACATGACGAAGCCTTAAAAACAAGGACCAAAACCTCCAGGAGCAGCGAAGGAGACAGGATCAGCCTGCAGGCATCCGTGTCATGTTGTTGCACAACTTCAGCTGCCCAGTGGAACCTCTCCAACGTCAACAGTCCCCAGGCCAGAAAACAAACCTGGCGTCATTGGGTCTGAGTGTGAAAGAAGGACCTTTGGGGCGTAAAAGAAACTGGGATGGCCTCTCTGCCTCTGAGACAGAGAGTGAGAAGAAGAGCTCTTAACAAGTCGGCTCCGAGTCCCAGAATTTTCGGCAAACTAATGGGAAACTGTCTCAGGGACTGGACCCAGAAGTTCTGGTCCCCAGAGCTGGCTGCCCAGACACAAGCTGTCCTTAAAGTGTATCTGACTTATCCTCAGACCAAGGGTGATCATCTGACAAGTGGTTAACACAACACGTAAAGATACTTCATCAAGAGTAGCTGTAGTTTTGATATCTCCCCCAACACCCTGCGCTTTATACTAACCTCACAGACAGAACTGGGGCCAACCTGGGAAAATGAAACATGGCTGGGTCACTCTAACAAAAGAAGGTGCTTATACCTGCCCAGAAATCATTTCTCAGTGTGACCTCATACTCATCCGACTGGAAACTATATAGAAGTAGGAATGGAAAGCAGAACTGGGTGGCAGCAACAGCGTCAGCTAACTGGACATTGCCACTTCACCGCATGCAGAGACTACAACTCAAGAAGACCAGCGCTCTGTTCCCAAGGGTCTGTGTTTTCTCTAGCCCCACCATTTAATAGCTGTGACTCAGGACAAGTTAGTTCCTCTCTCTGTGCCACTGACTCTTTGTCTGTAAGATGGGGACAGTACCAACACATCTCAGAGGGTAATGGTAAAGCTCAAAGGAGGTGGCACATGTGAAGTTCTACAGGACCTGACTTGGATGGGCTGTGATGACAGCCATGATTCTGATTTTACCGAGGAGGATGACTTCTCCTCCTCCATCCTTCCCCAGGGCAGTCAAACACAGAGAGCTAGATTCTAGAGTAGACAGACAGCCAGGAAAGCCCTTGTCCTCACAGAGCTTCTAATCTGGGAGGAAAAATTTACCACTTATGAATAAAAATGAAGCAGGAAGCAATCGCTAAATGTCAAATGGGTGTTCCAGGCAAGAGGTGCTATATAATTTCAGAGAGAGCACACCTTCGTATTGACCACTTAGTTACAGAAGTAAGCCTAGGACTGGGCTTTGCAGATCTGCAGGAGGCCCAGAGGCTGGGAGACCACTTGCAGATGTCACTTCCAGGCACCACAAACACCAGAACCATTTCTCTTTGACTTACGATATTTGCCTGACCATGACGGGAAGTGGAGAAGATTCTAAGTATTGTAGAAGCATCCTAATAGATGCTTTCACCTCAGGTGACAATCACAAATTCTCTCCTGATTGAAGCATTCTCACTACAAGCATCATCATTAATCTTCCCATTTTTTCCTCCCAAAAATGATGATAAAAACAAATACACGTACTTAAAATTCATCATGCACTTACTATTTATCACTTAGTTGGGCATCAGTTAAGTATCATACAGACATGAACTCAGTTAACCTTTAAACACAGTCCTTTGAGAGAGAGATCATGATCCCAGATGAGAACTGAGGCTCAGGGGGGATTATTTGACTTGGCTGGGTCACTAGCTAAGCATTGGAGCCAAGAAGTGAACCCAGATTTCACTAATTCCAAAGCCTTGGCTTTAACCACAGCCCTGTTTGATCATAGAATCTGACCTTCAGAGGAGTTCACACGGTCTTCCCATGCACCACTCCACAGCCCCTCCTGCTTTCATCAAACAGGGGACCAGACTCTTGCTGAGGTACTGGTCCACCCAAGTAACAGAGGTATCAACTGATGCTTCATGGGTTCACCTTGTAGTCTAACTCGCTCCATGCATGGTAGTCCCCACACTACCTACCACTTTTGGGACAGAGCTAAAGGGCCAAACACAGCATGCTCATGAATTACTGGCCATGTAAAACTCTGTCTGCCACTTGAAAGGGGTGTATCATTTGTTTCTAATCCTTGCTAGCTACAAGGAAAAGATGATATGGCTGAATTCAACTACTAGGCACAAATTATGCCTGGTGGCATTTCTCACAATAAAGCCTTAGGCAGAAAGAATGATTTCCCCCTAATAGAGCTACAGGTTGGGTCTATTAATACATTTTCTGTTGGTGAACATCTGGTCTTTATTGATGGTAAGTAAACTGTATTGACTTTGTTTGTTCTTCACTGATGGTAAATGAACTCTACAAATCTAACCTTTCTTCAAAAATTATCACCTATCTACAAGGGGTTCAGCCAGTACCAAAACCTGACCACTCACAAGATCCTCAAAAGATCAGACTAGAAAAGGTATGACATTGAGCATCTATTTAGAGCCTTAAACACACACACAACCATGGCTCCTGAGGCTTAAAGACCAACGGTCCTATGCCCAACCACTCTTTTTGCAAATATAGAAAGTCAGTTAAAAATACTAAAACAGAGCCAAAAGGTGTTGTTGTTTTTTTTTTTTTTTAGCTGAAAGTGTCAACTACTCATGAAAGATGATCCCTGAGATAATAATTCAAGACAATTAAAGTTGGAAGGGATTAACTCATTTAATCTCATTCTACAGCTGTAGAAACTGAAGACCAGACATGTTAAAAAACTTGCGCAAGCCCGCACTGTAGGTAGTCATGGGGTAACCATGGGCAACCGTGATCAGGTAAGTCCATAATCCAAGGGAGGTTACTTACCTGAATTTCTTACATTGGTATTGTTCAGTTTGGAGTCCTTGATTACCAAGTGCTTAATCCATAGAGTGGGAGCTGTGATTTCTGGGAAAAAAGAGAGAATATAAAGTCAGCACAGAGAGCATGTACATTTTTAATAGACTCAGACTTTTTAATCGTTTTTTTAAAGCCTGCGGCATTGAGGCTTGACTATCTGCCTCATCTCCATTTTGCCCCCAAACCTCTCCCTCCCTCACGATGGAAGGTCCTCTGCCTGTCAGTTTATAGGAGCCAAGCAGGGTCTCTGATTCCGGGAGGGAGAGTGGTCAGAGCCCAGAAGCGCTGAGCCACTCCATCCAGGAATAAAAATATTATCCCAGGAGGTGAGGAACATGGGCCAAGCCAAGTCTCTCTCAGCTGCTTCCCTGGAAGAATTTAAAGGGGATGAATCAACAAACGAATGCCAAACAAACCACAAAGACCATTTTGGAGGAAACAGTTGGGCCACCACAGATTTTAGGTGTGAGACTCTGCTGCTCGTGGGAAAGAGAGTAGGGGCTCTGGTGTGCGCTTCAGTGCCCTCTCCAATGGTTTCTCATTGAACAGAGGCTGACCTCCACTCAGAGAGCACTGGGGCACTCCTAGGCCCCCCAGGGCTTGGGTCACCCAGTGGAAAGGTGGTGTGGGAATCCAGGATGACCCCAAACATACTGTACAGTGACCAGATCTTCAGTGGGGGTATTGGGGAGGTCTCCCAAGCTGGTGTGGTTTCCATTCCCCACCCAACTCCTTCCCCTACCCAGGGTCCCAGACTTTCCAATGATAAAGGACCTTTGTGGATCACAGAAGCATGTGAACTTCTAGGCATGAGCACACATATGTCCCACTGAATGATCAGTTACAAAGGATAGCTCACATTTCAATTTCTCTACATACAGCTGAGACTATGCTAAGGACTCTCTAGCCACAGTACCAAATAGTGGCATGATTCGTTTTTATCCTCTGTGTCATTGTCCAGTCTCATGATCAGCCTGGATACCCTTGGCTAAAAGCTGCTGAAAGGGTGCTGTATATCACACCAAGAGCTGAACCTGGTTGTCAGACTTGGCACTGTGCCAAGCTTCCTGCTCCTCCTCATGGGAGCTTGGAGTGCTTAGCAAAGCACCCTGAAGAATACAGGCCCTGAGCACCTCAAACTCAAACCGAGGCCAGGCTTCTGCACCCCAAACTTCTCCTGAACATTCCTGATCCCCCAGGGGTATCCAATCTCTATTTTGCCACCAGCCACCACTATTTCTCTTCACCTAGAATGCCTCCTTTCCCAGATGTCTTAACTCAACTCTCAAGGTCACTACAACTTAAGCAAACCAGTTCCACTAACCTCTCTCTTTCCTGCTACTCTCCTTACTACCCCTGCCCATCCCCACAATATCCGTTCCCCCCACCCAACCAGTGCCAGTCCCCCTGCCTGGAATGCCCTACTTCTCCCTCCCCACTCTCAAGGTCAGGCTCAAATCCCACCCACCTCCTCACAGAATCTTTCCCTAGACCATGGTGATCTCTTTCTTCCATCAATTTCTACAACAATAACAACTGCGACCATACAATTTAACACATAAAGCTCTCTAGGGGTTGCTGCTGTCTTTAGAGTAAAGACTTTATCTTGTCTATTTCTCCATCATCCCCCAGAGGCCTAGTGCGAAGCCAGGCACAGAGCAGCAGCGTCTACTTGCTGGCTCATTCACCGGGGGGACGATGCCAGCCTGACTGTCTCTCTCGGCAGTGGCTCCTCAGCCCAGGCTGTGTTATTGCTGGACGGCCGCAGCCCAGCAGGAAGCCTGGCAAGGACAGAGGGCCTTTCCAGAAGTGGAGAGTGTACCAGTTCCTGGGAGGGTTTGCATTTTTTAAAAGGTTAAAACAACCCAGCTTAAACTGGAAGAAATTAAAATTTAAAAGGAGAAAATAATACTAATAAAGCTTAAACAAACATCCGAAGGAAAGACCTACCTCTCCCAAATCTGAACACGGGTTGGGGAGTATGAGTCGGAAGGAACACCAGAGCTTACCGTCCCCGTCGAACACCGGCTGCGTCTCCATCGTGGGTGTCGGCTTAGACCCGTCATCTGAGTTGAGGGTTAAAAAGAAGCGAAAAGAGACTACCATTATTGAGGTAAATACTATCTACTCTCCAGCACTGTTGAATGGTTTGGGTTTGCACATGGCCCGGCCAAGTCCCAATGAAGAGACCGAGGAGGAAGAAGAGAAAGAAGAAAAGAATGAGAAGGAAGAGAGAGCCACAGAGAGACACCAACAGTAAGAAAAATCCAGGGGTGTGCTTGCCCGCTCAAGGGAGAGACAGAGGGAGCGAGGCTGCGATGGTGGCGGAGGACCCTTCCCCACCGATCTGAGTTCCTCGGTCCTCCCCACAGGAAAGCTGGGACAGCTGTCTTCCTCAGCAGCCCTGAATTTGGGCCACACGTGATAAGGACGTCACACACTGTAGCATCGAATTCTGGTGCCCCCAGTTTCTTCCTGCCCTCTTGTGAATGGTAGCAGCCCAGTACCTTTCAGGGGTCCTCATTAAAGAGCTTAAGGAAAACAAGAGACCGTGGTGCTATTCCATCCCAGACTTCCAGCTACCTCTCCATGGGGAAGACAGTCAACAATGTTGTGTATGGTGTCAGATGGGAACTGGGCTGATCGGAGCGATCACTTTGCAAGTTACATCAGTGTCTGCACACTGTGTTCTAAACCCAAAACAAATATAATGTTGCATGTCAACTGTAATGGAAAAGTTAAAATGAGTAAATAAATAAAATTTAAAATTAAAAAGAAGAGAAGGCAGGAAGGACCATTCTCTCTCCAGCATGCTAAACCGAAGAGATTGGGAACCCTGGGACACTGCATGTACCCCAGTTGCCTGTGAGAGGGGAGGGCACACAACACAAGAGGGGACCTGGGGAAGTGCACCCTGGATTTGCTTCCAAACATCTAACACAGACGACAGAAGCGGGGAGGTCGCGGTCCCAACAGGTGCTAACACTCCTCCTCCGCCCGCGGCTCCGTCTGCAGTGCAAGAACCTCTGCAGGTCAGGAGTGAGTGCACTCTCTTCACCTTCCAGGACTCTGTTATTTTCATCAAAGTAAAACCTTAGTTTACAGCAGTCTTTTTCAACTTTATTTTCATCATTGCCTACCTAAGGATTTTTAGACATTTTCTCTTAATCTCCATTTTTCTTCCTAATAAAACAGATATCTTTTATGTATAGTGTGTGTACTGTGTGTATATCTGTGCTTTATATGTAAAGAGAGCATGCTCCCCACCCCTACAACCAATGTTTGCCTCCTTGATGAAAGCTGGGGGCAAGTATCTCTGCCCCAGGGAGAAGGCACAGTTTAGAGAATTCTCTGTTTTCTCCTTCAGTGTGGGGAGAGGAGGGCCCTGTGGTCTCAGACATTTTTAGGATTCCACCATCTCTCTCTTCCCAAGACCCCCAGCAGTCTTTTAGAACTGAAAACGTTATTCTCCAAGTATCAGCTATTTATGGAGAATGCAAGTTCTCAGACACTCTGCAAAGCCAGTCAGATCATCAATAATAACAACCGTGCACCACTCGGAGCTCCCAGAACCTTTGGCTGACTTCCCTGCATCTTCTTGAGAGAGTGAAAAAGAACACGGCGTACTGATCCCTTTCTTACACCAACACCCGACCCTCACGACCCTCGATATCTTAAGATCGGAGAGCTCTGCAGACACTAACCCTTGCTGGAGGCTGAGGCCAGCACCCTGACAGTCATGTGACACCTGACCCTGCTAATATTCTCATGCGCTGACACCAAGACCAAACTTCCACAGCGGCCAAAGCGATCCTGAACTACTGGACAATCATCCCAAGGGATAAGATGTAGCAGGAAGAGAAGAGTAACTAACCATGCTGGATACCTTATTTGCCTGAAACTGGATTTCAGAATAGACACCTTTGATGCCAAACTGGGTAAGTTTGGTCTGGAAGTCACTGGGGGAGGATAAACACGGAGCAGAGCCACACAATGTCATTTTCTAATAGCATCACTTCCCCTGACCTCTTTCCATTGAATTCGAGAAGCCACCAAATGAAGTCTTTTGGCAGCTGCAATACACATTTGGTTGCTCCTGCTGGATGCGGAGTTCAGAGCTTAAGTGGCCCAGCACCATGTGCTCAGCCCCTCTGCACAGGGTGGAGGGCAGTCTTAAGGGTAACAAAGAGAAGGTGAGAAATCGGGCATTGCCAGAGAGACAACCCTGGCTGAGAACCCAAGTGGAAAATGGCTTATGTAAGATTTTAATATTCAATTAAGATCCTCCCATATTCCAAGAGCTGTTTCTCTCTGGAGCAGGACAACAGAACACATTCTGTTTGTTCCTCCCATCATCCAGATGAGCACCTGGGACTGCGAAGACGTCTGGTCCAGCAGTCAGAAACACCGTCTGCTGCTGGGGGAGAGGAAGAAGGGCTTCCAGGCCCCTGGGGAAGTTTTGCGCATGTGCGGGTTGAGGACCTCCTCGATTGCTCAGACACAGGCCCGGAGCCCACAGAGCATGAAGCCACGTGCAGGGAGTGAACCCAATCTTCCTGTAGGGTAAGGTCACTGAGGGTGAACAGATACAGCTGTGCTGCCGCAGGGAGGCCCTAGATGGAAATCTTTATGAAGTGAGAAAAGACAAGGTACCCTGCTGCCAGGAGAGCCACCTGCGAAATCCAGCGTGCCCAAAGGATGGGAAGCCAAGCCAAAGCCAACAGGACCCTCTGACCATCATCTCCGGGCACCTGGGCACCTGGCTTCCAACCCAGCAAACAAGCACTCTCTTCCACCAAATAGGTCCAAGGCCTGGGTCCAAGGTCCACATCAGTTCCGCCTCCTGGCAAGCCTTGGGGCAACACCAGGCCCCACACTGGGCACTGGGGAGAGGGAAAAGCTTCCACATGTGCTTCTGGCCTCCCAGTCTCCAAAGGGATCACACTCTAGATCCAGGCGTTACATGCAATAAGTTGGTAACCCGATCCCCTCACTTTTCTCCTCTGGGAGGAGAAAAATGAAGGTTGCCTGCCCCCCCGCCCCCCCAGCCTCAAGACACTGTGTAGGAGAAAAAGACTTTAAAGGCCTTTCAAAGGAGGTATAATAGCACCAAAACATCTTTTCCTCCAGGTTACTTTTAAAATTGGATTTGCAAAATTAAAATCCTACCAAAGTCTCTGAGTTAAAAAATAAAGTGATCTTACAACTCAATAAGAAGATGAACAACCTGATTTTAAAATGGGAAAAACATTTTAACAGACATTTCACCAAAGAAGGGTACTAAATATAATACATGAAAATACAGATGCTCCAAGTCATTAGTTATTAGGAAAACACAAATTAAAGCCACAATGAGATATCATTACACACCTACTAGAATGGCTAAAATTTTTTCAGTTGACAATACTGAGTGTTGGCATGGATGTGGAGAAACTGAAACCCATGTTCATTGCTGATGGGAAGGTAACCACCTTGGAAAAGAGTGGCAATTACTTTAAAAACTTGCCATTGAACCCAGAAATTCCACTCCTGAGAATCCATCCAAAAAAACTAAAAACATATCCACCTAAAGGCATATTTACAAATCTTTGCAGCAGCGTTATTTCCAGCCTCAAACTGGTAACAAATGTTTGTCGACTGGTTAATAGATAAACAGATTGTGATATCTCCATATAAAGAAATATTATTCAGTAGTCAGGAGGGATGAATTATTAATACATGTGGCAATGTATATGGAACTCAAAAACATTATACTAAATGAAAGCAGCCATGGGCAAATACTATATATTGTATGAGTCCATGCATATGAAATGCCTAGTAAAGATAAACCTATAGAGACAATGCAGATCCGTGGTTGCCTGGGGCTGGGCGTGGGAGTAGGGTTTACCTCTAAATGGGCACAAGGTTTCTTTTGGGGGGTGATGGAATTGCTCTCTGGTAGTGGTTGCACAACTCCAGGAATGTACGGAACTCATTGAATTGGACACTGACAGTGAGTACCGGCAAATTTACGGTATGTAAGTATACTTCCATAAAGCCCTTAACACAAAAGGGGAGGGAGAGTCAAAGTCATCACAGAGAAATCACCAGGTGGCAGCTGCTGGAAGATCTGAGCGATTCATGATTTGGGGGGAGACTTTTCCATGTATTTTAAAGAAAAATATATCTGAACCTCATTTACATATATGCACACAATAATTTGGTGCCTGACATTCATTCTTGATGATTCTTTTGGACCTCAACTAGTAAGACTTTATTTCTCTTTCATATACCTACCACCACACACTTCTAGTCTAGGCGAAGTAGATAAAAGATTGAAAAAAGCCAATTCAAAATTTTCACTTTTCTTCCAGGGAGAAAAAAGTAAATTTGGAAACATTAAAGAAATAAATAAGGCACACTTGAAAGAATTTCTGAAGGATGATGTCAAGATCAACAACAACAATAATATTACCACATCTGGCAACAAAGTTTCTGGCAGGTGCCTTTGCTCATCTTTTCTCACCACCGTGCAGCGCGGAGGAAGTCACCAGGCCGGTAAAAAGAGACCGAGTCTCAGTAAGAAACTGATTGGCTCGAGGCCCCAGAGGCAGTGAGCAGCCTTGGAAACTGTCCAGACCCAGAGCCATGGCGTGTGGCCTTCCAATGTTCCCCACCCCCAACTCGCCTCCCTGCAGGTGCAGCCCCCGCACAGGCTCTGGGAGCCTGTACAGACAGCGGGTTTGTGTGACAGCACAATTCCTTGCCCTGCAAGAAGGCCTGGCCCACGCACAGACAGCTGGAAGTCACTTCGACCCCCGATGACACCGTTCAAAGCCTCCTCTGTTTGGCTTTTTGATTCCTGATTGACGTTCGCTGGCGAGTGGAGATAAATGCCAGGCTGAGGACAATGTTGATCCGCTCTGACTATTCTCGGAAAAAGACTTTTCAGAATAACAAACAAAACAAAACAAAACCCAAAAACATTGGTGTGCTTTAGGGACTGAATAGAGCCCAAGAGGTCCAGGGAAGCAGGGACGGGCCTTTCAAGGGTCTGGCAAGTCCATTGAGGAGTTAATTGTTTGGGTGTACAATGAGTTTATTCTGACCACATACAAAGAGCTTTCTCTTCCAGGTCCTTCAAAAGCAAATGTGTCAAAGGGGCCAGAGGAGGAATCCTTATTAATGGCATCTCTTGGGGTCTCAAGACTGAGGAGCCTTGGAGAACAAGGGAAAAAGGAAACCACCACCCCCATCCTGAGATTTGGAAGGTCTCTCAACGATCCCAAGTCCCCTTCAACTTTGGGCTCTGCCCAGACCGTGTCCACCAGTGATCACTCTCACTTACATTCCTTTAGGCTTCCATCAGCCATCTTTTCCAAAGACATGGAGATAAACTTTAGCCTGGTAGGAGTGTGGCAGGTTCTTGCTTTTGAAGGGGCCACATGTATGCCAAAGCCACCATCCCCCTCAGCATGTGACTCTGGGACCCACTATGGGAGCCAAGATCACTTATTCCAAGCATCATAAAGAGACAGCTGTGCCTGTTTGCAAAAGTTCCTTAAAAATCTGGCCTGCATCATACCAGGGGAACAATGGAATGTCAGCCAACCTTGGCATTTCCTGAGATGCATGTCCCATGACCAATGGGGCTCAGAAATGTACTGTGAGCTGTCCTGACTCTGAGCCTTGAGAGCAGATGCTACCTGGGCACGTTGGGTCCTTTCCAGAGCAAAAGATCAATGTTTTACATTCCGTCCACCCACCTGCACACTCCCTTGCCCCAAAAAGTGAAAACAAGCTTAACTGTCTTTTTTGCAAGCAGTTGCCCACATCCTCAAGTTTTACATTTCCCTGAATAAGAGCAAAAATATAAGGCTGATGCAAAGGGTAGAAGAGAAGTGGAAAGGAAGAAGAGGGAGAAAGAGAGGAGGAAGAGGTGGAAGTGGAGGAGGAAGAGGAGGGGGAGGAAGACAAGAGAAGCTGGGTTCACACAGAAGACTTCACTAATTTTTTTGAACTTTTAATTTTGAAATGCTTATAGATTCACAGGAAGTTGCAAAAATAACACAGCGAGGTCCCATGTATCCTTCACCCAGTTTCCCCCAGTGATAACATCTTTATCATTAAAGTGATTATATGGGTAACTTATAATTATATAGGTAGTATCATTATAGTTGAATAGCAAAATCGGGAAATTGATACTGGTATAATTCACAGACCTTGTTCACATTCCACCAGCTTTACATGCACTCATTTGCGAGGGTGTGTGCGTAGTTATACGCAATTTTACCCGTGTGTAGATTCATGGAACCACCACCACCACCAAGATCCAAAACTACTCCATCTCAAGGGTCTCCGCTGCACTACCCTGTGAGATCCCACTCCCCCTCCTCCCCTTCATCCCTCCCCCCGCCAACCACTAACTCCATAGCTATAATTCTGTCATTTCTAGAATGTTACATAAATGGAATCATGCAATATAGGATCTTTTGAGATTGGCCTTTTCTCACTTGGCATGACGCCCTTGAGATCCATCCACGCTGTTTCACATGTCAACAGTCTGTCGCTTTTTGCTGCTGAGTAGTTTCCATGGTGTGGATGCAACACAGTTTGCTTCTCCCCTTGAAGGACATTTGGGCTGTTTCTGTCTTTGGCCTTTACAGATAAAGCTGCTGTGATCAGCTATGTACAGGCTTCCGTGTGGACATGAGTTTTTATTTTTCTGGAATAAGTGCTCAGGGGTGCAATTGCTAGATTATATGGTAAGTGTATGTTTAGATGCTGTTTTTTAAGAAGCTTCCAAAGTATTTATCAGAGTGGCTGTATCATTTTACATTCCTTACCAACAATGTGTGAAAGATCAAGTTTGTCCACATCCTCACCAGCATTTGGTATTATTCCTATTTTTTTAAATTTTAGGTCTTCTAATAGATGTGTAGTGACACCTTATTACAGTCTTAACGTGCATTTCTTTATGGCTAATGATGTTGAACATCTTTTTGTGTGTTTATTTGCCCTCTACTCATGTGCTTTGGTGAAATGTCCAGTTGTGTATTTTGTCCATTTTTAAATTGAATTGTTTTTCAACAATTGAGTTTTTGAGAATTCTCTACATATTCTAGATATAAGTCCTATGTCGGATATAAGGTTTGTAAGTATTTTCTCCCAGCCTGCAGTGGGGTTTTGTTGTGGTGGTTGCTGTTCTCTTAATGGGATCTTTCACAGAGCAAGTTTTTAATTTTTATTAAGCCCAACAATTAACCAAAACTTTAACATTTTGGATCACGTGTTTGGTGTTCTAAGACAACAGAGCTCTAGGTTCACCTTGCTACAGATTCTGAAGATTTTGTCCTATTTTTTTCCTAAAACTTTCAATAGCTTTACACTTTACATTGAAGTCCATGATTCATTTTGAATTAATTTTTGTATAAGGTGTGAGGGTCCTAGGGGTTTTATTTTTGCCTATAGATGCCCAACTGCTACAGCACCATTTATTGAAAAGAGTGTCCTTCCTCCACTGAATTGCTTTTGCACCTTTGCCCAGAGACAGTTTCCCATACTTGTGTAGTAAGTAGGCCTGTTTCTGGGTTTTCTATTCTGTTCCATTGATCTGTATGTCTGTCCTTAGGCCAGTAACACACCGTCCTGGTTACTGCAGCATCATAATCTTAAAATCAAACAGAGTATTACAATTTAAACTATGTGACATTCTGAAACAGGCAAAATTATGGAGATAACAAAAAGATCAGTGGTTGGGGCATAACAGAGGGAGTGGGAAGGCACGAATAGAGGGAACACAGAAATTTTAGGACAACAAAAACACTTTGTATGACACTGTAAGGGCAGATACATGTCATTATGCACTTGCTCATTCCCACAGAACCAACACCAAGAGAGAACCTAATGTAAACTGGGGGCTTGGGGTGACAATGATGTGTCCATGCAGCTTCATCAGCTGCAACAAATGTAGTGCTCTGGCAGCGGGGGGGGGGCTGTGAACTCAAGGAGGACCTACGTGCTTCCTCCTAATTTTGCTGTGAACCTAAAACTGCTCTAAAAAATAAGTCTTCACAAAAAAAGAAAAAAAAATGAAACAAACATTTAAAAGGGGGAAGGTCACAGCATTTGTTCTGAAGGACAAAGGGAAGCACCCACTAAAAATTCGTAAAGGGTCATAAAAGAAACAAGTTAATGTTGTTTAAAAAAACATACAGTGTGATAGCTCCTGCTTTATTTTTCTTTTTAATATTTGTTCTAGCTCCTCTAGTTCTGTTACTTTTCCATATAAATTTTAGAATAAGCAGCCCTTGAATCTCACAGCTTGTTTTCACCAGGCACAGAACTGGGGCAATAGGGCCCAAGAGCGATAACTCAGCCTTTACCACGGGAGCTGCTTGGTGCTCGGAGCTGGAGACAGGGCATCGGATTTGTTCCTGAGGCCTTCCCCACATGCTGTAATCCCTGCCTCCCTCCAGGCTCCTGTGCCACACCTGGAACTGAACTCACTAGTCAAGGAACAGTGAGCAAGTGGCCTGACAAGCTCTGAACTGTCTCACCTGCACTTCAGGGGCCCCAAAGAAAGTATAAGGCAGAGGGCCCAAGAACTTGCCAGTGAGCTGCGCTCACCTCGGCAGACAGCCTCTGCCAAGAGGCGTTCCTTAGAGGCTCTGGCCGAGAGCTACCAATGAGGGCTGTTTGGAGGATCCACTTGTCCTCTGTCCTCTGCAGAGGTGACAGCTTCCTAGAGTCTAGAAGCCTGTGCTCCCTTGGGAGGCTTCCCCTGTATCTGAAAGTAACTTCTATAAGAAGAGGCTAAGAACTATTAGAAAGTGAGCTCTCTAAGGTGAGGCCAGGGCTCTTATCAGTTTATTTGTCACTGGATCCTTGGTGACTGTTACAAGCCTGGCACTCAGTAAGTTCTCAATAAGTATTTGCTGAATTAAAGAATAAAAGCCAAATTAAAAAAAAAATCACCAGTTCCCAATAACACCAGGGATGCATAAGAATCTATGACTAGGAGGCTTTTCCAGATCACTATACTCCATTTTTTTCTCCAGTTCTTGGAAATGCAGATATGGCTGGGATTCGAACTCTTAATTTCATATCTTCCATGCATAAGCTTCCTTTTGGGGACCCCGGAATAGGGGACAAGATGAAGGGCAGGGGTTGAGTAGGTGGAGCCAAGCTGGGGGAGTACTTAACTGTGGGAAGGAGGGAGTATGCATGAGCGCTCACACACACTGTGCCAACCCCCTCTTCAACTGATCTCTGCAAAGCTGGCACACGGATATGCCAGGCTTGGTCAGGGTGGTTCAGAGCACCAGAGAACATCAGCAAAATGTGTGCAGGGAGCAAAGAGCTGCCTCTCATGGGCTTGGAGCTGCTTAGGCACAGCTCTGTTCAGCAGGCCCAGTATCAGAATAAAAATGTATCTCCACGGGGAAATTCAGTGTGTGCAGAAGCCAACCCATACAGGTCATCAGCTGCCCGTCTTCATTCAATTCCAGCCCCAGCTGGTGGGTAACCAGACTCACAAGTACAATGTCCTGAGACAGCCAGCCTGCACACCTCAGCCAGGCTCAGGGCAATGAGGCGAGCCTCCTTCAGGTGTGCTAACCAGGAGGGCTGAGGCTGGAAGCCACACAGTTCCCTTTCTTTGGAGTGCCTGCCATCCATCACCCCTGCCCTAAGCACATCCCTCAGCCCCACTGAGGGTGCTGCCCAGTCCATCACTTGAGTGACACGATCTCCAAGTTGGCACCAATCTGCAGACCAGCCTCCATGAGAAATTTTAACGATAGAGACAAAGAGAGGGAAATGACTGTGACTCACTCTTTACTTAGAGCACATACTACGGAGCAGCCAGGGAGGGATTAAAACAGAAAAACAAAAAACAAAAAACAAACAAACAAACAAACAAAAAACAACCCAGTTTCTGCAAAGTAAAGGTGGGTCGGGCTTCGGAAATTCAGCCCCTTTCCAAGACTGGCTTGACAAACACAGAAGCCCATGCAAAAAATGTATGCAGTCTGCTAATGTTTTTAACTTTTCACCCCACTTTCCTGAAACGGCTAACTCCCAGACTGCTTACAAGTAGGAACAGGGCAACCCACAGAAAACTCCTGATGGCCCCAAACTTTCACTTGTTGTTTATAGAAGCAGCACCCCAGGATCTCTAAAACCCTGGGCGCTCGGAAGAAAAGAACTCCCAGACAACTGCCAGTAATCATTTTATAAACGTTCTCTCCTTATTCTTTCATGTAATCATTTTCACCACGCCACCCCCAACCCCCATCACCCTGCTGGAAGCTGAGAACTTCCCTCTGGCACCTTACAAGCAATGAAGCCCAGGACCAGTCCTGCCTGTGTTCAGTTATCCTGAAGGCTCCCCAAATCACACACGTTCATTATCATCAAGACCCCCAAAAAAGGCGCCACAGGAAAAGCCACGAGCCCTGGTCAGCCAGGAAAAGCCACTTGGGGTAAATTCATGATCTCTAAAGATGTTGGTTCCCAGCCATTCTTCAGACTCCTTCAGCTGAAACCAAAAATTCACCTCTACTGCAACTTCTGCAGCCTTCAACTGGCTTAGCAGCAGCAGATCATCAAAGCTTAAGGGGCTGCTGGGGGCCCGTTCCCCTGCTCTGACATTCCTGTGGAACCTCAATAAAATACATGTGGGAGGGTGGATGCACATGTGTCCCCCACCCTCCAAACACACACAGACCCCTTCCATCACTCCTCAAGGGCGAGGACCAACGGAAGGGGGGGTGGCCAGGATGAGAGCGCCCCAGATCAATGGATATTTGAAACTCAAACACATGGCCAGGACCCACACTGCACGTGTTAATTACCACACATGTGCCTGTAAAGGGGTTCATGAAACACAAGGGGCCCAAAGATCAGAGCGAGGGAAGGACATTCCAAGGGATTAAATAAATAGTCTGAAGTTCTGACCCTCTCCCTTGCAGGAGCACGTGCATCTGGGTAAGATAACAGCACCTCCCTCCCTCCTGACCCCCCTTCTCCCCTCAGGCCCCACACCTGTGGACCCAGGAGCCTCAACAACCCAGGCCACCCTGTCCCAACCAGCCAGCTGTGACCGGCTACAGCCCGGCCTCTCTCCCTCCTCCCTTCCTCCCGCTATCTCTCCGGGCCTCCTTGCCCGGCCTCCCCTTGCTCTGCCTTTCTCCTCTCCTTTGGAGCGCTGATTCCTGGCTGGCCACCAGACTCTCCGTCATTGCACAATACGCCTTTTCATTCCTTCCAGGCAGAGAGAACCGATCCCTCCAGCCTTGTCAGAGGAGCAAATGCAAGAGGGTGGAGAAAGAATAGGCTGGGTCCACTCCTCCCCCCACCCCCCCCCCACCACTCACACACCCAGCCCTCCAGCCTCACCTCCTTTCTGGCTGTACCCCTTACCCTGCTCGAGGGCCAGACCTAGCATCTGTCTGTGGCCGGCCTCAGGGCTGCGAGCTTCAGCTCCCTGGAGATGCCTTCTAGGAGACCCCACGTGTGGGCACGAGCTCAGACAAGGGGCCTTTGTGTCTTCCCACCTGCTGCCCTCTGGAGCACATTCCATTCTTAAGTGGCAGCTGAAAGAGGGACCTCAGCGGGCCAACACAGGATATTACAAATGCCCTCTCGCACCCTGTTCCCATTCAAAACTCAGCTTCCTGGACAGGTGTGGCTTCAGGTGGCCCTTCCTCCAGGTGGCCCGAAACTGCTTTTCACTGCACTGCCCATGGCAGACAAAGAGAAGAGGGTCAGCACCTACACTGATCCTCTAAAGCAGAAGGAAAGTGAGCCCACTGACAGAAGTCAGTTTTCCAGGGGTGAGTGAGCCCTAGCATCCCTCTCTGCACCACCCCCCACCCCCCGCCACCTCCCAAGGCCTTTTCACTAAAGAGGAAGCCTCAGAAGAACCATCTGAGAGGGAGGAATTCATCTTGAGTAGGAGCAAAGAACTAAAAACTGATGGTAACTTATCTCTGAGATGAGACTTCAGACTCTACCCCCTGTTCCCGGCACCATCCCTGGAGGAATCCGGTCCCCTGCCCTCTTCCAGGTGAATCCACGAGGCCCCACCATGACACGTGTCTGATTCTTATTGTTATTCTCGGGGTGCAAAGCCACATCAACCTGGAAAGTACTCCTCTGTGCAGTTGAAGAACCCAAACCCAAACCCATGGGTGGCCTTTCCTGGAATGGGTGCTTTATTCAGCATCAAGCTCTCAGTTCCCTTCCATGGGGAAAATCCAGGCAGTCAGTTCTGCGTGATTGCCAATTTATTTTTTCTACCACCAGGACCCCATGCCCAGAAATAAAGGTCATGATCTGAAGACTCCAGTTGCAACAAGCACAATGAAAAGCAGCTTTGTTTTTCAACCCAAATAAATTGTAGACACATGCTATTCAGAGTGTGGATGACTTCAGGTCTTTGCAGAAAGAAACATTCATGTGCCTCCTTCACTAAAATGGAACCACCAACACTCGTGGCTGTCTCCTCTGTCCTGGGATAGACCCGGAAAGGCACTTGTTTTGTCTCACCCACTTACTCGCTCCTGCTCGCAGGGAGGGGAGCAGCCCATCTCATCCGTTGGCCCCTCTTTCCTAGTGAGTGATGGTGTCACCGTGCTCCGCTTCCACATCTTCTTGGAGCACCTGCCTTTAGGGGCAGCAGGTTCTCTGGACACTCATTGCCTGCAGTCAGGAAGGGTGACCTTGCCCCTTCTTCCCGTCCCCATGCAATGAGTCCTTGGAACAGGGTCCAGGGACTCGCCTTGGCCTCCCTGTGACGGCATGTGCACCTCACTCTGATCCTCTCCAGACCCAACGATCTGGGCTCTTATGAGCATGAAGTTCCCAAGGCCCAGGTAGGAAACCTCAGACTCCGCCAAGGTCCCCTGTCTGGGTTTTACCTGAGTGCTCACAATGGGGGTTCTGGATTGCTTTCTCACGCAATTAAATTGATAGCTGTTTTCTATGCAACTACAGCTCTCTCTGTGCATGCCACCCAGAGGTGAATAGTAGTGAGTCTTAGTGTCTGCCACACGGGAAATTACAGTCAGCGCGCTGCTGGTCCATGGAAGAGCACTCAGACAAAGGCCTTAATCAGGGTATATGTAATTTGTAGGGCCTAGTAGGACATGAAAATGAAAGGCACTTTGTTCAAAAAGCAGGGAAAAGTATCACTAAAGACACTAAAAATAAAGTTTTATCCTCTCTTCCATAGTGTCTCTCTTGAGTTGTGGCAGTGTTTTGAATTTGCTATTTATTATTCTAGGTAGAGAAAACCCCCTGCAGTGTGCATCCTACAAGCTGTGCGTACATGGGAGCCAAGGTCAGCAGCAGGTAGGGGCGCTGCACGTATTTCTTCTGCTCACGTGCATACTTCACTGTCCTGTCGACTTCATGTACTCAAAAAAAAAAAAAAAAAAAAAAAAAAAAAAAAAAAAAAAAAAAAAAAACAGGTTCAAAGACAAAATAAGTAAGAATTTCATGACTACAACTGCACAGGTCGCAAGCACGTGACACCAGCTTAGTCTTAGTAAAGAGAATCTGGATGAGCCGGAATAATTATTAAGGAGAAGCCGTGAGGGGAATAATGCTCAGATAGGTTTCCAAAATAAGAGCGTCAAGGCAGACTTGAGCAGGCCTACTTCCATTATCCTTCTTGGTTTATTGCTGGCTACACTGGTGAGCTGATCAAGTGAACTTCCTAGGAACCAAGATTCTCAGTGTCCCTGCCAGCTCTGTGGCCTGCACTCGTTCACCTCCCTTGGAAATTCCGGGAGCTTGGTCCCCACCACTGATGAGCCTTACTTACCTCCAGTGCTTCTGGGAGGAAACACAGAATAAGAACAGATTTTCTCTGCAGGGTACTTTTAGCTTTCACCCCAGTTCCTTCCATCTTGTCCAAGAATTCTTGCTTGGACTGGCTTTAGAAGCAAACATGTAGATAAAGCGTAAAACTCGACTCACCTTTCCTTCCTGAGTTACCCTGGCTCAAGGGCTTGTCGGTGACTGAACCTTGAGTGAGAAGGGAAACAGAAACACAGACATTGAGAATGCACCGTGGTTGGTTCCTTTCACAGAGTTGGCAAAGCTCGATGTCATGAGCATATGGTTATGTATATGTATAGTATACACATCTAGGGACATTATATACAAAGTTAGTACCTACACACGTGTCGAGTGGGGTTTGTTTAACATCAATGTCACTGATATCACAGCACTGTTGAGATGAACCATAATTCCCATGTTCCCTGGCAATAGTCTTAACCAGACTTCTACAAAATTCCACATCCATATAATTCCCTTGTTCAACAGTCCAGTAACTGCCCCTCACCTCCACTCCCCATCTCCCCCACTCTCACCAGCTTCACGTTCTGAGCCATATCCACTCAGTGGGGCCAACCGAAAAGAACCCCCCTCTTACTGCAAATGCAGTGATTGACATCCCTTGCTGGTTAGGGCAGGAAATCGGCGATTTTCCATGTGCAGTAAGTAGAAAATTGTTGGCCCAATTGTCTTGAATGGGCCAAAATAGTCTGAGGCATGGAAACAATTTTCTAGATGCAGCAGGCTGCTCCTTAAGGAGGGGGTAGTAGGCGTGTTTGGCCTAACACTTTGCTCTGCATAAGCCAGGGTGCCGTGTGCGCCCATCCTGCAGGCCTGACCCCATGGCACCTGTCTCTCGGGAAGCCCACACAGGCAGGGCACAGCCAGCTCATCCACAGGAGGACCCGCCAACAGAAGAAAAGAAAGAACTCATTTTTTCCCAATGTATATCATACCCCTTTGCCATAGGCTGATTTTGTGAGAATTCAATTATCTTACCCTGCATGGCTTGTTTCTAGTGCATTTGTTTGCTTTAAATGAAACTTTCCAGGTCATCTGCAAGGAGGGCCCATTCCCACCCCTCCCTGCAACATCCCCAATTAAGGTTTCCAGTTTCCATGTAAACCACAAATAAAGTAAACTTTCCTTTTTAGCCTGCAAATCTTGGTTTCCTAATGCAGATATGCACTGCCCTTCCCACATCTTTCTCCCTTTAATATAGCAAGGCCAGTGGAAAAATGAATGCATTTTTGTGAAAAAGGAAAAATGTTAGGATAGCAGGACTACTAGCCTTCAGAATTTCTCATAGGTTTTAGAATAATGTTTTACACTGTGCTTGCACTTAAAAATGAAAAATAAGTAAATAAATAAAACCTCACTCACACAGACATAGAGAAATACGAAGCGGCCAACAGTGAGATAGGGTATTTTTAGTGAGGTCTGAACCGCATGGTGGCTTCAGGGAGTGACTCTTAAGTCCCTTCTCATCTTAATTTAAGTGGGAAGTGCGGGACTTGTGCAAATCCACAGTTCACAGTGCCATGAAGTTGACCTAAGCGCAAAATTTCTCTGTGCTTATAAAGCTGGACATAGAAAGGACTTAATTTTTGCCATGCACTGACCTAGAGGGTTACTGTGAGCTGTGGTTCCCTAACCTGTCTGATCGTCAGAACCACCCGAGGAGCTTCATGAACATGAGGGCTCCAGGTCTCACTCCAGACCTACTAGATCAGAATCTACAAGGAGGGGCATCAACACCTGGGTTCTTTTGAATTCTCTGGGCACCACTGATGTCAGCCAGATTTGAGGGCCACTGTGAGGCAGATTTTCTATTGCTCCACCGTACACTGCTCAGGGGTGGCAAGTATATGGCACATAGGCCACCGCTCTCCCCTCCCATGCTCATGACAGACATCACTCATTGATCATCACGGCCTTTGATGTTGAACTCCCACGTAGCCTTGAAATCCACCTCAATACAGCGCTCCCAGAGCCACTAGCAACCAGAGTGCTCAAGGTAAAAAGGTATATGCCATGCTCTAAGGGTTACAGCTGGTACTTGGGGAAAAGAGCCTTAAACCAGAAACCTAAACTTACTAATAAATACACGCACACGGGCATACACTGCCCCATCGCCCACCTGACTGCAGAGCCAGTGCATGTTTCACTGGGACGTGGGACCCTCCCTCACCGGGGGGATGGCTCAGGTCCACCACCAATCTTTCAAAAATTCCTCTACAACAGGCAGGAGACAGCCAAGGGGTTTCTCTCCAACCCTTTTCTTCCTTCCCGCCCCTCCCTACGGTACCTGAACATACAGGAGTTTTATTCTGCACAGAAGAGCCACTGATGGGCTTCCCATCTGGGGTGACACACCAGCAATACCCTGTGTAAGTGTGGCACTGCACCTGTGTAGAGAAGTCAAAGCAGGGAAAGAGCTGTAAGCCTTGGGTTACAATATCAGCAGTCAGCTCCCACCCCTTCGAAAGCATCCCTGGCATGTTATGTTTTCTGCATGACTCCCATGTGAAACCACAGAAATGTATCTATTTCTTTCTTATGACTTTTGACTCTGAATACCTTATACTGAGATACATCCAATATGTCTTTCCTGTGATAGTTCTCACCAATATCGACCCATTCCCCGCCCCCCACCAAGCACTGGCATACACTCCCATCCAGCTGCAAAAAATTCTGATTGGTAAACTAATTGGGCAAGTACCAGTTAGAATGCCACCAGTGTAGGTTGATATGACCCTTCTTTAACAGGCAGAGGCAAGTGGTAAGCTTTTCATCTTTTTCCAGCCTTTCCCAGCATCCATTCACCTGCCTGCCTATCGCTCAGGTGGTCTTCCTGAGACAAGGGCACATGTGTTGGGATTAATGTAAGAACAAGGTCACTTGTGCCTGCACGTTCTAGGTGCCCCTCTGCACCGCTGTGTGACCTTGCTCAAGCCTCCATGACCGGGTCCACCCTGTCTGGGAACAGTAAATGAAAACGAGGCTTTGCTTCACTCTGGGTAACTCTTCCTTCTCTGCCGATCGCTGCCACTATCGCCACCTCCTCCCACCCCACCATCTTCTTCCCAGCACTTTCTACGGAGCTCCTAAACACAAATCAGGGCATCACTCTCTGCTTGAAACCCTGGGTGATTTGCTAGACTCAGGATGGAGATTAAACTTACGATCATGCAGGACCTCGAGCACCGCGCAAATTTGCTCATTGCACAGCACTCAGGCTCTCCCTGATCTGCCCCCTTCCTGCTCCCGCAGCCTCATTTTACACCATGTCTCCACACATACTCTCCATTCCAGCCACAATGAACCCTTTGACACTTGCAAGCACGTCCAAGTTTCTCATGGTCCTGCAGTTTGTTTGCTCCAACTATTCACTCTGTCTGGAATAACACTCCACCACTCACGGCCGCCCCCTAATCCCTCCGGATTCCCACCCTCTTGGTGACACACCTTCTCTGCAAAGTGGCCCAGCCTCGCCCCTTCTTTCCCTCCCTCCCTCCCTCCTCTAATCCCCCCCATATGCTGGTTTCCCAGATTCAGAGCCCTTATCACAAGGAGCTACAGCCACTCATCTATCTAGTCTACTTCCCCCTAGAATGTGATCTCCCAAAGGCGAGGGACCACATACAGGTTATTTCTGTATTCTAAGCATCTAGCATAATGCCTGACTTTTACTGTAAGCATTTGATGAGTTGAATAAATGCATAAATTATCATATTTTCTCAATCTTGGTCTCCATCAGTTCTACAATTGTAACATCTGTTTAAACAGCCCCAGCATATCAAATATAGACCTCACTGACAAGGCGTGTGCCACTTTGCACAGATAGTAAAGTACGGGGAAGTGTGCCTGTTGGGATCAAGGACGTGTTGAAATGGAGGATACTCAGTGACAGCAAACAACCTGGGCGCTGAGGTCTCCGAGGGGCCAGAGGTAAAAGAGAGATCCGATGGCCTGGGTGCGACCCAGAAGTTATCAGTGAGGAAGGCTTCTGCTTTTGTGTGGATCCCAAACACCACAGTTTCCCCGAGACTAGTTGTTTCCCTGTGGACCTAACGCCCAAATCAGGATGAGAACAAGATGGAGGGCATCCTGTTCCTACCAGTATGATTCTGTGTGTAAAAGAGGTGTTACCTCTCCTGTCGGTGCAAGGAAACAATACTCAAAGCCTTTTACCTCAGTGCCACATTCCACTCCCACTTCTTGTCCTAGAGACAATCCCCAGGCCAGGGTCGCTGCCCCAGATGCTCACACAAGGTCAGTACTACCTTCTGAGGAGGCACAATGGTGAAGTGGGAAGAAACCCAGAGAGACCTGAGTTTGAATCCTGGTCCCGCCGGTTACAGACTTAGCTCTGCGAGCCCCGTCTATAAAATGGGGATAACAAGGCCAAGCCTGGGAGGCTCTGAAGAGGAAAACCAACAGTGTGAGTCCGGTGCCGGGCAGGGGTGATGCCGGATGCGGGGTGGTTGTGGCAATAATCGCTCTCCGCTGTCAGAAACACCTGGCGAGCTGGCCTGCTCCCACGCCGGAGCTCCCCTAGTAACCTCCCGAAGCTTGGGTGGGAAACGCGGCTGGAATCTTGGATTGTACCCCTTCGGACTCTGTCAGCCCTGCAGGGGAGAGTTCCTAGAGATGATTTCTTGCCACTGACAGAATTTTAATAGGGCCTGGCTGCCTGCTTTCTCCTCCGTGGCCAATAATCACCTCAAGGGAAACCTGTCCCTGGGGCTGGGCAGGCACACTGACTTACTCCCAGGCCCCTTGGCTCCCATGGTCAAGGCCAGCCTCCTTATCCTTGAGGATGGTGCTGGCCAAGCCCCACATCCAAGTCAGTTCCTTTGGCCCAGTGCTGCCTGCTACATACAGCCAGGCACCGTGGTCAAGTAGGCCACAGAGAACTGCTGGATAGAAGGCCCCCCCTCCCAGGAATGCAGAGCCCCCTCCAAGGCTAGTGGTGGCAGAACTGAATGCATGACTAAGAGCTTAAGCCCAAAGCTTTGTTTCAAGGAATACAATCTGACCTCTGGGCTCAGTGGGTCCCAAGGGCCACATGCTCACTGAGTATGCCTATTGTATCCCCAAGGACATGTGGACACTGCCACCCAGCCCCCAGCCTGGCCCACAAGTCCAAACACAGCCCCTTTCTCCCTAGGACCCTCAGCATTTTCCTCCGACCAGGCTCCAAGGAATAGATTCCGGATTACAAAATCTTCAGGCTGAGAGCTACTTCCAAGTCCTAGAAAACTGGAACCAAACGAGGAATTATTGCCTCAGAGGACTAGAGCACACAGAAGTGGACGCACCTGCCCCAGGTGTCCCGCAGGGGAGGGGCAGCAGACTGCAGGAAGTGCAGGAGTTGCCCAGCATGGTCTCTGCCCTTCGCTGAAAGAGCCCCAAGTGAATTAACCCACGGTTTTCAATCAAAAGGGTGTTTGTAAGTTGTCTTAGGGAGTTTTCAAGATGTCTTCTCAAAGACAAAGAAGTTACATGAAGACGGAAAGCAGTGGCCATACAGTCAGACTGCAGCCCACCACCCTTCGCAAACCCTTCCATCACCTGACCCCTGAACTCTCTAACCCCCTGCAGCCTCCAAGGGCTTCTCAGTCAAACCGAGTCTCAGATGCCGAGTCTACTAAAAGGGGAGATAATAATACCTACTTCACTCCATTGTTGATAGAATTAAATTAGATGATGAAAATAAAGCACTTAGTTCACACAGTTAAGTACCCAGTTAAGCTGCACTGTGTATGGTTGTGTTATTTTTAAGCAAACTGTCTACACACTCAAGAAGGGCACAGCCAGGTTCACTGACGGGAACCAAAGAACATCCCATTCTGACCAGCCACGGAGGAGGGGGCAGCCTGAAATCAGCAAAGAGTCTGAAAAAGTTTCCGTGCAGGAAGGGGAAGTTGGTCATATAGCAACAGTTTTATTGCACTCAGCGGAGAGAAGTAAGGCTTCCTGCGGAAAAATGATCAGGATATCAATTCTATAGAATTGGTACTGTACACACACATCAGGGTGTAAATTCTACCTAGGTTAGCCTCCTTCTTTGCAAACATCATTATTCTTTTGAATTAATAAATTAATTATTTATTCTTTGTTCTACCTCCCTAACCCCCAGCTGCAAATTAATCAACTTTTGGATTACTGTATTTTGCTGTATATAATGCACACCCACACTCTTGGCTTAAACTTTCAGGAAAAAAAATCTTTCATTTTAAATTTTTAATTCCATTATTTATTTATTTATATTTAGAAACAAAACTGATTATCATATTCCAGGGTATTATTTTGCATACGGATATCATTATTGCTTTCTGGAGTTACACTTTTAACACATAAGCATAAATAAAAAATTAAAAACAGTTATACAGATATGGAATTAGTACTGCCCATGTATAATGTGCATCCTTATTTTTCCCTCAAAAATTTGGGCAAAAAAGTGTATGTTACACACAGCAAAATATGGTAATCTACAGGAAGAACACGGGCCAAGAGGAATTAACAAGGTAATTAATTGGCCATTTCTAGTATCCCACCATTCGCTTCTTAAAACTCAGTGCTGTTCTGGCCCCAGAGGAACAGATACCGTGGAATTTATTCCTATCCCACTCTGGAACATCCCGGGAAGGCTGAAATGTCAACTGATGGTCCTTTCTTAACAAATTGTGTTTGTTCATCAACTTAAGTGAGGTTAGTCTCTGCATAACTATACTGTTGAATGTAACCAGTGTTCCTAAAGGTACTCTAAAACAGTGTGTTCTTAGGTAAGTAAATCTCATCTCTGACTCATATACTTAAGATTTTTGGCTTGAAGTCCTTTGGATAAACAGCCCAGCAGTATACTACAGGTCAACTTCTGTCCAAATTAAGACAAAATCTGAAATTATTCTAAGCCTATTAAGCCTCAACATCAGCCCAGCTCCCGGATACCGGGCAGATGTAGTTGAGTGAGTGGCAAGGAGAGAAGAATGGAGCAAACGCCAGCTCCCGGGACACAGCACATCCGGGAGTGACTGGAGGACAGAACCACAAACAACAAAGAAGACAAACACATCCGGACAGCAACGACCACGGGTGTCACGCCCCTCACAGAGACCGCCACCTTCTACTGCACTGTCCAGTGGCCTTCAAGCACCACCAGTGATCTACGAGTTATCTCATTTGGGCCTCAGTCACCCTGGGTGCCCATCTTCCGTAGGAGAGGCACAGGGAGCAAAGGTTATTTGTTCAAGAGTCACAGCTAGTTCATATCCATGTAGGTTTTCAGATCCCCCATCTCCAAACTCTCATAAAATTTCAGAGTAGACAGAGCTAGAGAAAACTTTCGTGATTACCAGTCACACCCAAATATATTACAAGGGAGGAAAACAAGGCCCAGAGGCGGAAAGGCAGCCTGATCAGCAGCACCTCATGGCAGGTAGGTAGCAGGTGTGCGGGTGTGTGAAGGAACTGACTGCCTCTTTGTGCCTGTAATCTCCAGCAAATGGAACTCTTTTGGGGGGAGGAGGAGGCTATGGGACAAATAATTCAGATCAAGGAGTCAGCTGGAAGAGAGGCTTTTGCTCCAGCTTGAGTGAGGCATTTCCTTGAGTTATTTGGGGGACAGCATGGGGGCCTCTGCTGCACCCAATGGCCAGCCTGTTTCCCTTTGGTTGTTCTTGGGGTGGTTCTCAGACAGGGGTCAGACCTCACATCCCAAAGTTCCTTCTCTGTCATTGGACTCTTGCTTTCCCTCCTATGAAGAGTCCCCTGCTGCCCTAGGAGACCAGTCTTTCCTGCACACGCCCACTTTTCTACTCTCTTCCTAGCTCCTTTACTTCTGCCACTTTGATACAGTGATGCATGCAGTTGGTGTCCTATGAGGTGTGACTAGGAATTATTGAGGATGTGGAGGTTCTCTAGCCAAATAACTTTGGAAATATTGGGTTAACTAAAATTAAATGAGGTCTCAACAGTGGAATGTCTCTGAGCCTTAAATCAATCCATGACTTTATCCTGAGGGGACACGGTCATTTGCAGTAATTCCTAAACTTATTTAACTGTGGGACCCTCCCTTAAACTTGTGTGGGGTGCATTTCATGGTACTAGTGTTCGCAGAAATTTGCTTGAAAAAAAAAAAAAGATGCAGTATAACGAAGCTCAGGGCCTTGGCATATTTCTTTGCTTCTGCCAGACCTACGTTTTTACAGTCTGGGTAGCAGGCTCTCATTTCATTCATTGTCCTTGAAATAATTGACCTCCAGCAAGCCCCCCACCCCTTTTTTTTGTAACACTTCCTCAAGCTCTATATTTGTTTGAAAAAAAAATTATCTTGAACTGCCTCAGACCTTCACTGACAACTGGGATCCCCTCCAAGGCACAGTCCCTTCTCACCCTGTGGTTTTATTCCCCCACCCCATTTCTTTGTGCTTCTTTTGTAAAACAGAAAATGTGAACCATATGCAAAGAGACAGGTTTGATTGAGCATCCTTAGTAGCAACCACCAAACTTGAAATGAAGTGACTACTACGTGTACCTGAACATTTCCTAGTGGGAAAAAGCTAAACTAAAAGCAGAAGGCATGTGTCTGTCTCTTTGGGCGGTGGGAATATGAGGCTGTGTTTTTATTTTTAATCGGCCGGTTGCTCCAAATTGGTTATCAGAGTCTTCAGATGAGACAAATGCACAGTGAAAGTTAGCTGATCATCCTGTTCCAGAGCAGACCCATTTTCATTTTGCCGGCATTCCCTATAGAAATCTAAGAAGCTGTTTCCCAGGGGTGCCAGGGCTCTCGCTGGAAGACTGAGCCTCCAGGGACCCAGAATATGTCTCTCCATCAGAGGCTGCAGGAGAACATGGCTTATTGGGTGTGGTTAGATTTACCTGTGGAGCTTATGAAAACAGATGGCTGGGCCCCACCCATGGAGTTTCTGGATTCATTAGTCTGGGGTCAGCTAGAGAATCTGCATTTCTAACAAGTTCCCGGGTGATACCATGGCTGCCGGTCCAGGGACCACCCTTTAAGAACTGCTGTTTGAAAGGAAACTTCTCACACCACCCTTTCTGGCAATTATCATGAAATACTCAAAAAACAAGTACAAAATTTTCTAGGTGGGACTGTACGAACAAGGAGCCTTGTGACCACACTGCTTTCCAAAGTTTCTATAGTCCAGTCATTTTGATGACACGTGGTCTTTTAATCCATGGATCTAGTGATGGCAGCATTAACTTTCTGGGTGATTCCACCCATGGAAGAGAGCTGGAAGGCAGTGGTGGGGCAGGCAGAAGGGAGGGACGGAGTCATCCTTTTGGTCTGCCGCGCGTGAGCGTGTTTTGTCCTCAGTTTGGGAAAGGTTATCCCACAAACGCTCTCCTCATCTTCAGTCAGGTTTGGCTCAGAAGCAATAAGATGCAGGAGGAAAAACAGCTTTGGAGCCAAAATGACCTACGCTTAAATACTCTCTTTCCCATAAGCTGTGTGACTTTGGTAAAGTGATTTAACCTCTCTGAGCTTATCTATGAAATAAGGCTAATGGTGTCCACCTTGAAGGTCATTGAGAAGACGGAATGAAGTAAGATATACATAGTGGGGGCAAAAGTAGGCTTAGAGTTGTTCATATGGAAAATTACACAATAATTAATAAATAATAATACAACAATAAACTGGCGTACTCACAATGGTACGCCTACTTTTGCCCAACCCCGGATAAAGCATCTAACATGGTGTTGGGTGCGGAGTAGGCGCTCAGCATACACTGACTTCATCCTTTCCCCCTTCCCCTGTGCAGGGAGGAGGGAGGCCAAAGCTTCAAAGCATAGCTGTCCTTGTTGGCTGTAAACACTGTCTCCTGCTCCATGCCAGGCCTAGGGAGGACTGTCTGTCTGCTAAGGAATGAGGGCTTTTCCTTCTACAGTGTCTATGCCATCCTCCAGAATGTAACGGAGGAGGGACGGGGAAGCAGGATAACTCTTCTATGTCAAATCCTCCCAAATAAGGGGTTCTTTGTTGATTATATTTTTTAATGGATGATGGTATAATGTGGTTGCCCACACCAAATTAGAGGAGAGGTGTATATAGAACGAGAGACAGTCCATTCTTCCCCAGCCTGATGATGACCACATCTGAAATCTTGCTTCCAGTTTGGGCAAGGGGACTCCATATTGAATTCAGAAGAAAGAGGCCAGGAGGAAAGAGAGACAGAGTCCCTATGATATGGGAATGAGTGATAGAACTAAGGATTTATGCCAGAGCAGAAAGAAATATTTGTTGGCTAAAAGACAGGATTGCACATGGACATAATGGTGTCTGTTTTCAAATTTTTCTGTGGAAAGTGGGATTTCTGTGGATTCTACAAAGTCCCTCAGCTAGAGCCAGGGTCATCTGATGGAAATTACAGGAAGACAGCTCTCAAGTCATCATAGAGAAAAACTTTCCAACTAAACTGTCCCAAAATAAATTATGCATGATGTTTTTGACGGTAATAAGCTTCCTGTCTCTGGTGGCAATCAAGCAAAAGTTAGATGACCACTTGGTGAGAAACTGTCAGTGGAACCTGAGCCCTGGATTGGGGCAGAATAAGGAAAGGAAGGAGAAGATGAACCAGATACTTCTGAGGTTCCCTTTAACCCAAAATTCTGTGATTTTACAACCCTGGTCTAAATTGAACTTTTGCTGCTTAGGAGTAAGGTGGAAATTTATAACTACTACCTAATTGTCAGTGTTACTACCACACTTCCAAGTACATGATGAAGACCTTTTTTTTTTCTATTTTCCAAAAAGTATGAACACCATCCCCCAACCCAACACACGCTTAAGATATTTTTAAAATCTGGGTATCAGGGCTTCAGGGACTCAATGGGCCTTATTTTTTGACTCCTGACCCTTGTTTAGTGCTTAGAATGGCCCAGGTTTTGTAAACAGCAAATACGATACCAAATTCATTCACTTTCATTTCCATGGGTGGGGGAGGGGAATCAAATATGTTTTTATGTTTAAAAAAATGTCTGTCTTGTGCAGGAGCTTTGTTTAGCTCCAAACTCTGAAACTCTGGCTGGTGCTGGCACAAGGGTGGCCTGCAGGAGGCGGGAGCTCTTCCTATATCTGACTTCTCATTTAATTCAGCTTTCCTGTCCTCATACCTCCCTCTCATGTTCCTATTACATCTCTCTACTTTGACATGGGAAAAAAATCTGATCCCTTTAATTTTGTAAAAGAGTTGAGTAGACTGACCTGAGGGGTCACCTGACACGTGTATGCACACATAGTACAGGGGCAATAGGCCCGAATGTGGGTCTTAATGGCTGTGCCTGGATGGATCCTGAGTGTTTGCTGCGGGCCTACTGTGTGCCTGCCCACCTGGTTGAGTATTAGCTACCATCTCATAAAATGCTAAAAAGTGTGCAAGTTACCTCCCAGGAGTCTTCAGTTTAAGCTCTTCCCCAGTGCAGAGGCCCTGTCTCCCCACCCCCACATTGCCTGGGCTCAGGCCGTTCCGTCCCTGTTTGCCCATTTCCCAGGAAGGGAAGTTATGCCCTCTTTGCATCACAGACACTCCATCTGTGCATTGTTCTACTTGCAAAATGTTCTTGCGTATTTTGAGTCAGAATCTGACTCGTTATACATTTTGCTCAGTGATCCTGGGACGGGTCTATGAGACTCCGCGTTAAAAAACTGTCATCTGCAGACAGACATCCGAAGGTGGCGCTCCTATATCCCTTTGGTCATCTCGCCCCTTCATACCCCCCACCCTTTGGTTCTTCTAGTCTCCAAACCAAACGTCTCTGGCTGCTTTGAATATTCCTCATGGGACATAATTTCCCAGCTTTACTCACCTGAGTCACCACCCCCTGGTTACGCTATAGCCACCATCACTTTAAAAATGCAATGTCCTTCAGAGAGGCATAGACAGTAGGGATGAGGGCGAAGAACTCTGCAGCCAGATGCTTGGGTTTGACCCCGACTCTACTACTTGCAAGCTGTGTGACCCTGGGCAAGCTAATCAGCTTCTCTGGGGTTCCATTTCTTCATCTATAAAATGGGCATATAATAGTATCATAAGTCACAATGAGGACTGAATACCTCACAGGTCATGGTGAGGATTGAATAGGTTAATATGTGTCAGGCACTTGTGAAACAGCCTGGCATGTAGTAAGTGCTATGTAAGTAAGTGTTGTTGTTATCTGAAAAACAACAGCAGAAGTGGTGATTGAAGCTCCCATCACTGAGCTTTCCAATTCCCACAGGCAGCAGGAAGGCCAGAGAAGCAGGCCTCTGTCCTTCCCTCCCTCTCAAGTACACCCCCTTGCTGAAGAGTAGCTGCGCATACCTCCTGGAGCTTGCTTCTTTCACTTCCACAATAAACCAACTGTGGGGACAGCCTCACCAGGGTATATGCCCCCTGGGAGCACTCAGACCTTGCATGCTTGCTCCAAAGCAAATGAGGCCAGCCAACCTGGGAAAGGATGCTCAGTAGCCATTCAGCAGGAGAAAAGCCGTTGAAGAGTAGGACTGAGCAGTGATCGGGGTAGGCAAGTCCCGACAAGACACAACGGATCCAGTATCCTTGGCACAAAGCACAATCCATCCACCTGCATCTCAATGCACATGTCTGTACCTGATGGGCAACCCCAGGGGGTGCCAGTTCTCTCACTGAAAAGATAAGAGTGGTGGCTCCCACTATATGCAGGAGATTAGATGAGTCACTTGCTAGACAAGTCCTTTCTGCACAGGGATGAATCAGGCCCTGTCCCTGCCATCATTTACGAATTTAAAGTTTGCTTTGATAGCAGCATAATGGAGGTTGTATATTCGCTGCAAATTACATGTCATGTAGACCACCACTGGAAGGTGAGAAGTAGAGCCCCCGTGGGAAGCTGGCAGCTAGCTGGTGCTCACCAGGGCTCCTGTTTCTACATCTTTTCAGATCTTGATGTGCTCAGAACCTTAATGACCTCAGAGGCTATGTCACTGTAGGGAGAGAAGGAAGCCCAGTCCAATGCCTGACTCACACAGGCAGCAATACTTCTCTAAGGCATCAAGACTTGCTGTAACCCCCAGTTTCTAATTTGAAAAAGAAAACTCTTCCCTGCTCATAGATTCAAAGAAGAAATATTAGCCTGCCTAAAGTAGAGAGCTCTCTAGTGATTCTAGAGAGTTTCTAACCACTCCCCATTTGCACCTTTCTCTCCTCACCCTTCCCTTCCCTTGCAAACACCAAACCAAGGACACCAATACTTGTCACAAAACTTAAAACCACAGCACAGGCTCTAGGTTCCTGGGCTCCCATCTCCTTACTCTCCTGGTGATGGCAGCTGGCATTGACCCCACACATGGGTGCAGAAAAACACTCACCTCACCGTTCATTTAAAAAGGAAAAGGAAAACTCAGAACTTACTGCAAAGTTACAGTAATAAAGAGAGTGTGGCACTGACATAAGGATAGACATGTAGATCAATGGAATAGAACTGAAAGTCCAGAAGGAAACCCTCAAATTTATGGTCACCTGATTTTCAACAAGGGTGCCATGATAATTTAAGGGGGGAAGGAACAGACTTTTCAGCAAATAACGCTGGGATTACTGGACATATACATGTAACACCACACACCATGTACAAAAATGAGCTCAAATGGATCACCAATCTAGATGTAAAAGTGAAAAACATAAAACTCTTATAACACAAGAGTAAACCTTTGTTACCTTGAGTTAGAGAATGATTTCTTAGGTATGCTTTTAAAAAGCAGATAAATTTGGTTTCATTAAAATTAAAACTTTTGTGCATTAAAAGACATTATCAAGAAAATGAAAAATCAACCCAAGGATGGGGGAGAATTCTTGTAAATTACATGTCTGATAAGGATCTTGTATCTGGAATACATAAAGAACTCTTACAATTCAATAATAAAGACAAATAACTAAATTTAAAAATTGACAAAGGCTTAAGTAGACATTTCTCCAAAGAAGATAAACAAATAGCCAAAAAGCACATGAAAAGATGCTCAGTGTCAATAGTCATTAGGGAGATGCCCATCAAGATGGAGGCATAGATAGACACATTTTGCATCCTCGTGCAACCACAAAAAGGAATTACAGCTAAATCTCAAAACAAATAACAGCCAGAACTGTCAGAAAATCAAACTGTATGGAAGTTTAACAACGAAGGATTTAAGGAAGATACATTCATCCAGATGGGTACCTTTTACAGGGAGTCAAAGCAGCTCTACCTAATACACCAAAACAAACACAGGGAGGCTGCCAGATTGAGGAGACAAAGAAATATGACCCAAATGAAAGAATAAACAAAACCCCAGAGAAAAAGAATGAAGAGAAATGGAGATAGCCAACCTATCATATGCAGAATTCAGGAGGCCCAAAGAACTCACTGAGTACAGCAACAACAATAAAGGAAGAAATGAAGATTATGCTAAGTGAAACAATCAGAATTAGCTTTGCTTGGGGGCTTCCAATGAATGGGCTGGAGAAGCTCAGAACACTCCAGCGTGCAGATGCAACCAGGGCCTTACTACTGGAGTGTCCCAAGTCTCTGGGCTCTTTGGGGACCTCTAGACTCATCAAAGACAGGACAAATCTCTTCACTTGATGAGGATGCTCAGCACCCCAGCCTGTCCATGCTTCATCAGCTGAAGCCAACAAAGGCTCCCAGTCCCTAACATCACCGATACCTTCCATACTAGCTGGGGATCTGGAAGAGGAAGGCCCAGGTGGTAAAGCCAGGTGTTCGTTTCCAGAGAAAGCTAGTCACATGGCCCAAGCTTGCAGGGGTGACTTCAGGAAGACCAGTTCTGTACTGTGAGGGCGGGGAGGAGGAGGAACTAAAAATGAACATCAAGGCCTGCTCAGGCATTTAGGAAATATGTTGCAGTTCCCTAGGTTTTGCCAAATACGACAGTAAGAGTTGCAGAAATGTAGACAAGGGGATCCCACTGTCTTTGCCAAAAAGCCACGGCACATTTTCTTTGTGCTTCCAACTTCAGAACAAAGCATCATGAAGGAGAAGTACAGTCCCCAGGCCCCTATATGCAAAAAAAAAAAAAGAAAGAAAGAAAGAAAGAAAGAAAGAAAGAAAGAAAGAAAGAAAGAAAGAAAGAAAGAAAAGAAAAAAGAAGAAAAAAAAAAAGAAAAGAAAAGGACTTCCAGAAATAAAAGAGTATGTATATGTGTGTGCATTGGTGGGGGAACAGTGACTAGTCAAGTAGAAATGGGAAAAATGTTAGTACCAGACAGAGCTGTATCAAGAAAGACTGTTCCTAGAACATGGAGCTCAAAGATGGAAAACCTAACACATTTTTTCACATCGAAGTCACATTACAAATGGTGTTTTATATTCAACAGTATTATTAAAACTAAAATCCATTTACATAAAAAATTAAGATGGCTTGGAATGTATTTCATAACCACCATTAATCAGCCACATTGTGGCTCAACACTACTATGGAGGCAGCTCGGTAGCATGCATCAAATGCCTTAAAAAGTGCAGGCCCTTTTGACCCAATATTCACTGTCCAAAAGTTATAATCCCCAAATTTCCAGGATTCATGGCATATTCATACAATAAAATACAAGGCAGCCATTTAAAAAATGAGGTAATGAGGTAAAGGTACATGTGAGTAACCTGGAAATAAGTCCACAATATAATTAGTTTAAGAAAGTGTTACCAAATGATATAGGATATTATACCATTTCTTTCCTAACAAATAAGTACACACAAAGAAAATAAATCTAGAGGGTTATAGATGTCATTGTTCCTATTTCAGGAAGATGAAATCCCTGGCTTTACCTCCCCACCTTGTGTATTTCGGTATTGTCAGAATTTGTTTTTACAAAGTGTGTATAACTTTCCTATTTAGAAAAAAGTGAAAATAGTTCTCTCTTTAATTATTTGATGAATGAAGTCCCAAACGTACATACAGACACACATGTGCACACATCTGTGACACATCATTTTACAAGCTGCATACTGGGGCTGTCGTAATTTGTTTAAGCAATTCTCTAGTATTATATATTTACGTTGTTTCCAAATTTTTGCTACTATCAGCATAACTTGGAAATCCTTGTGACTAAATACTTGCACATTATTTTAAATTATGTACTTAGAATAAATTCCTAGAAGTAGAACTTCAGGCTCGAGATGGCACAATTAAACACCTTTGACCCGCATTGCAAAATCACCACACAAAAAGTCAGTGCCAATTCATCTTCCGCACTGCAATGTGGGGGTAGCCTTTTCCCTTCACCCAAGCCCAAATATTTCAATTTTTACCACTTTGGTAAGCAAAATGGCACATCATTATTTTCATTTGTATTTCCTTAATTACTAAGGAAAATAACCTCATTCACATTCATTTATTGGCTATTTGTTATTGTGCAAACTGATGGTTGATATCTCTTGTCCATGTTTCTATTAGAATCTTTTCCTTTCTGGTTTGTAAGAGCTCTTTATATAATATTAGTCTTTTGCTATTAAGGCTAACACGCGTCATTCACCTTTTAGTTTCACTTAAGGTGATTTTTATGTGAAAATTTTTAATTTCTACATTTTTTCTTAACAATAAAACACACACAGGATTCTAAATTACCAATTTGTAAATGGGCACCTGAAATATAACCAGTTTTACATGTATGATCTCGTATGCTGTCTACTTTATCAGGTTTGCACATTTTTTCTGCATGGAAGCTACTTGACGTTTCTCAAATTGCCCCAGAGCAGCCAGCACTTAGCCCAAAACATAGGAGAGCTCCAAACTGTGAGATGGAAAAGCAGTGTGTCTGGGTTCTGCTCTGAAGCAATCCAGTTTGGGGTGGAAGATGCAAATGGAATAAGATGAAACAGAATCAGCCACACGTCCATCATTGTTGAAGCTGGGTGATGAGTACATGGAATGCATTATACTATTATTTCTACTTCTTTGGATATTTGAAAATTTCCATAATCAAAAGGATTTTTTCTTTAAATGTCTACTTGGCTGATTGGTCCACAGCATCAGAGAGGGGGTTTCTAGAATAACAATTATGATGACAATGAATTACATTGACACCAAGGACCCTTCTGCAGCATAAAACAGTTAAGAAGAGCCCAGGCCTTGAAATTAGGCAGACCGGGTGCAAATCCTTTTTAGCTTAGTGACTTTGAACCAGTTATTCAACATCTCTGAAACTCAGGTTTCCATTCTAAATAAGGGTATTAATAACTACCTCTGAAGGTCCTAGAGGAGATTAATGGGTGTAAAACTCAGTGCCTACCACCATGTTGCCATCATTATCATTTGGTGATGCATAAGCTTGACAAGCTCCAGCCAGCATTTCCTGGTGGGGGTGATCCAATACCTTTCCACTACAGCTGTGACTGTGAATCAGCTCCGGCATCACACAACCGCTCACAGAGAAATGGGTAGAACAGATGTCAGGAGTCACGTTCCTGACATCCAGAAGAGAAACCAGATAAGGCCACAGCAGAGAACAAAGAACATAGTCCGCAGTGTTACTCAACAGGTCGCCACAGGGCTTAGCTCCACATTCCGATGATGCAATCAAGACCAAGGGGGATGAAGCCCTGACAAGAGTCGGCTGATTGCAACTTTGACCAAACTCTGGCATCACCTGGAAGCTTGAAACAATACGATGTCTGGGTCTCACTCCCAGAATCGGATTTAATGGTCTGGGATGTGGACTCGGTAGGTATCAAGGTTTTTAAAAATCAAATGTATCTAATGTGCACCAACCAGTCTGCTATGTGAGCTGGGGTGGAGGGGTCTGGAGGGAAGAGGACAAGGGGAAACAAAGAAAAAAACAGAGACCATTGTGTCCCACAGGAGCCCCATTAAAGCCAACCCAGTCACGAGATCCCAAGCTGTGCCCTATTCCAGACAAACTTGGTCTCTTTCGGGTCCCTTCACTGCCTCCATAAGTTTCAAGACTGGATTACTATAATAATTCCCCCGGCTATCATATGTTATTAACACCAAGATACATGCATATTAATATTATAAAGCAACATGCCTGATCTCTGGGTTTTGGTCTTTAAAAAAAGAAAAAAAAAAGTCCAGCTAAGTGATAGGGGAGGTTGGGAGAGGGAGAAAAGCATTCTGTCCCACAGCCTTTTTGGCAGCCCGTCAGTGGGACTGACACACACTCAAAGAGACAACCCCATTTTCTGAAGTTACTGCAGTGTCTTTGATCACGGGGAAAAGCACATCCATTTCAATCACGGGAACGGGGACCAGCCAGCTGTCTGGCCGCCTAGCAGCCCACCAGGGTGACCCACCCTGAGCCTGCAGACACATGGCAGTGCTTAGCATGTCAAACAAATGAGGGGGTTCCTGACTGTCTATCCAACCTTTGCTGAACCTCAGAGGCCCCCTCACTTAGCAATCCTGCCCTGACTAATCTGGAAGTTCCTCTCCCCAGCAAACACCACCTGGCCCGGACTGGCCTCGCCAAAACAAAAGCTGGCCTGCAGCTGTCTGTCACGAGGCAGCAAACACTTCAAACCCAGGAGGGCAGGGGTCACCCGTTCTCATAAGCAACATGCTCAGGATTGCACAAGCCTGGAGAAAGGGGGAAAAAGATTTTGCCTCCTCCCTGTGACCTTTACCCCATCTCAGCCCCAAACTCAGCTGAGAGAGGTCTGCTCTTCTCCCCCACACATGAATTCTCGAATCCACATACAAAGATCACCTGCATTCCTTTCACTAGAACACATAATAAACAAATCAGTGAGGGAGCCCATCAATTTTCGAATTTGAGGAGGTTCAACAAAAGGTTTTATTTTCCTTAAGTGGCAGCATCCAGAAAATCTGGGGAAGATGTGAGTGGCAGGACCAGAGTAGAGATGGGGGAAATGATGATAATAATGACAGATGTTTACACAGCAATTTACCTGCTCCAAGAGTACTACCAACCTTAACTCATTTAACCCTTGTCACAAGCTTACGAGGTAAACTATGGCAATACTCATTAATGATAGCAAAAATGGTAGCATAATACATATAACATGATAATAATTATTAATATGTATAATGATGGAGGTAATCTCCATTTTTCACATAAAGATACTGTGACCCAGAGAAGTTCCATGACTTGCTTGAGAGGTCAGGGCTGGGAGTAACGCTCAGGCAGGCTGGCCCCAGGGTCAGTGCGCAAACCACCGCACTAGACTGCCCTCTGCCAGTCCCCGCTTCAGAGTCTCCTTCAAAGCTGCCAGTCCAGAGAACAGCAGAACATGGAGGCCTTTGGAGCCAGAGGGAGCTGAGTCTGCATCCCAGTCTGCCATTCCGCACCCCACTGCGGTTGCATTCTCTGTAAGTGGGGATGATGGGACCTACCTCATAGGCCTGGGGAGAGATTTAAGTGAAAAAATGAATAAAAGTACCTCTCACAGGATTGCAGCCACAGTTCAATGCAGTGGCCCTCAGTCCCGGATGGACATTTGAATCAGCTGGGAACTTTTAAAAATAGGAAGCCCAATCACTTCCTCACCGCCCCTCCACATTTCCTCCCAAGCTGGAGGGTCAGTCTGAAATCAGCAATCTCCCAGGCCCAGCCTGGAGAGGAAACCTGAAAGCCATGGGACCAGAGGCCAGCCCACGCCCTTTGCCCCATTGATTCAGAATTACAGGGAAGCTTTGAAACCTCTGAAGCCTTTGCTTCCGTCCAGCTCCTCTCACTTACACAGAGGGAGTCGAGGCCCAGAGCGTGCTCAACCGCGTAGCCAGCTCAACCTTGTCCAGCGACCTTCCCCAGTTCCATTCAATAGTGCCTTCATCCAGCTGCCTCCTCCTCCCCAGTCTGTGTCCCACCTCCAGCCTAAAAGCTTCCCAAGGAGCAGCCTATTGTCCCTATTGTCCCATGCTGCCTGTTCTAGAAATAGTCTGTGCCAACACCTACATAGCCAGTGTTACTTTTACACAAAGCTCTAACCAGAGCAGGAGGAGAGGTGGGACTTCCTGAAAAGAAATTTTAAAATCTGTGTGCATGCATATACATGAGTGTATGCACATGCATGCATACACATTCGTGTGCAGGCACATGCATGCACACACAGAAACATTATGCACACCACACATACATCCCACATGTAGTCCAAGAACCACAGCTCACTTTGTACTCAAAGGGATCCCTGCTTCATTTGAGACTTGGGGGTAGGCAGAAGGAGTGCACAGAGGGGTAGCAATAAACAGTGAAGGGAAGACCAGGGTTGCCCATGGAAACTGGCAAGGATAAGAAAAAATAATCAGCCTCCATTTGACAGAAGAGAAAAATGGAGAGGGCCAACAGGGAGGACGGGGACCACGCCACGCCAGTTTCCTGGCTCAGACTTGCATATGCCTTTTCAGACCCCACTGCCAGCTGGCAGGGGAAAGTGTAGAGGGTCCAGGAGGGGGGACATAGGCACCAGAAGGTAGCATAGAGGGTGTCAAAGAGGCCTCAGCTGTTTCCCAGAAAGCCAAGGCCTGGAGGGGCCTTCCCATGCTCAGCAGCCCCCTACCCTCGCGGCCTCAGTCCAGGAAACAGCCTGGGAGACGCGGCCAGGGCCTCACCTGGGTAAAGGAGCCATCCTCGCTGCACTCTGGGACAAACACCGCCTCCTGGGGCTTCTTGGCTTGCTCTAGGGCCTGAGCCCGCTCCAGGCGACACTTGCTCTGGCCGGCATCTAAAAGAGGAGAGGAGCGGGCATATTTTGTACTTCACTCGGATTCCATAGCAGAGCCACAGAACAAAACGGCTGCTCGGTTCTAAGAGTGCTGAGAAAACCCCACGCCCGTGGCCCATGGGGGAAAAGCTGGGACTTTTCTATTAACACAGGGGCAGTGGCTAGCAAGTGCCACTGGCCTCATCTTCTTCAGTGTTATTCTTAGGAGAGTGGGGGGTTGTATTTATACCATATTATACTTATTTCTTCTCCCAAGTACCCCCACCCCACTCAGGAAAAATTTTTCCATTACTATTGTTTTTCACAGGGTTTATTAAAAAACATGAAAGTCCAAGGGGTCTCAAAGATGTTTTATAGTTCAAAAATGGCAAACACTTTCTTTGGAAAATCAGAGGCTCTAGAGGAGCCTGCTTAGCCTTTCATGGTTCCTTTCATGGCTGTAAGCAGTCTAGGATCACAAATTCAGACATCCACAGGGTGTAGGAAAGTGACATAAATTAGAGAGGTGAGCTGGGTATGCCAAAGATGTCATTCAGCTTGTAGACTCCATAGGGAATGCTGAGGACTGTGACAAACTGGAGAACGTGTTTCCCTTTAAAGAAGGTAGCTGCTACTCAACTCTAGCTATGTGTTACCTTGTGGGAGGAAACACAGACCTAATATTCTCAAAGCTTCCAATTTTTTATGAGAACAAACATCCAGATTTTTACGATGCATCTCCCAATTTTAAGATGTCTCAAATGTTTTTTTAAACATTTTTAAACATGTGAGCAGACAAAAAAATAAAACATATCTCTTGATCAAAAATTTGGAACCCTTACTCATAATCCAGCAACAACGTCTTGCCATTTGAAGCATCTCCATTTAGAAAATAAAAACAGAAATAAATAGCAATACCCACGCAGCAGGGCCTCTCTCTAAACCTGAGTCTGGTGACAGTGTTTGAAAGACAGAAAAGTGCACATACCTTCAGTTCTCCTCATATTCCCTGGTAGAAAGGGTGGGTAGATAGGACAACACACTTAATAAACAGACTCATTCTGAACTGCCCCCACAGGAAGTGCACTGTGCTGGAAGCTGTGGTGCTCAGGCACCTCTCCTGGGAGGGACAGAGATGCACACACTCACCTTTGCATCGACCTCGATGTACCACACCCAGGGTTGGGTCTCTGCACTTGGCTCGCTGGTACTCACACATGGACTCATAGGACCTGCCGTCGGAGGCACAGATGGGTTTGGGTTGAGTCCTGGAGCAGTGGAGGTTGCATTGAGGGTCACGGTCACTTATGAGAAACTAGATTGAAAAAAGTAAAAGGGTATAAAGGTTACTCTTGTGAGAAAATCAGGGGTGAGTCCATGACTTACCATACCAGTTTGCTTGAGCAAGCCCAGAATAAAGACAAAGTTATTAAATCCTAGAAGTGGAAGGGAACCGAGCAGCCACAAAGTCTAACCAAGGAAGGCACTTGTGCCAAATGATTCACATGCAGGCTATCTCATTAATCCTCCCAACAACCCTATGAAATAGAAACCGTCTATTTTGCAGATTTAAAAAGCAGGAAGCTTGGAGAGAGGTAATTTGCCTGGTGTTACATCTCTGAAAGTGATGATTTTGAACCAAGACTGGCCAGAAGTCAAATCAAAGCTTTTGCCACGGAGTTGTTCTGCTTTTCCACCCACGAAGATGATTACGAGTCATCTCTTTCAGCACTTCCCAAATTAGAAACTCCTTGGAAATTTCTACATTTCATCTTTGGAAAGTTTTATTTATTAGAAAGTAATATTGAGAACCAATATCACACGACTCCACACCAGGAAGACAAACAATACAATTAAAAAATGGGCAAAGGACCTGAACAGACTTCTCCAGGGAGGACATACAGAGGGCCCAGAGATGTATGAAAGGATGCTCAGCATCACTAGCCATCAGAGAGATGCAAATTGAAACCGCAATGACATACCACTTATCAGCCAGAATGACCATCATAAACAAAGCAACAAACAACAAGTGTTGAAGAGGTTGTAGAGAAAAGGGAACCCTAGTGCACTGTTGGTGGGAATGCAGACTGGTACAACCACTATGGAAAACAGGATGGAATTTCCTCAGAAAAATAAAAATGGAACTGCCTTTTTGCCCAGCAATTCCACTGTTGGGATTATACCCTAAGAATCCTGAAAAACCAATTCAAAAGAACCTATGCACCCCAGTGTTCATTGCAGCACAATTTACAATAGCCAAGTGTTGGAAGCAACCTAAGTGCCTACCAGTAAATGAGTGGATAAAATAACTATGGTACATTTACACAATGGAATTCTATGCAGCAGAAAGAAAGAAGGAGCTCCTACCCTTTGTGACAGCATGGATGGAACTGGAGAGCATTATGCTAAGTGAAATAAGCCAGGCAGTGAAAGACAAATACCATATGATCTCACCTATAAGTGGAACCTAATCAACAAAACAAATAAGCAACCAAAATATAACCAGAGGTATTGAAATAAAGAACAAACTGACAGCAACCAGAGGGGAGGTGGGAGGGTATAATAGGGGATAAGGGGGAAGGGTTGCCAAGGAACATGTATAAAGGACATATGGACAAAGCCAAAGGGGTGTAGGATCGAGGGTGGGAGATAGGATGCTGGGGTGGGGGGGATGGAGATAACTATACTTGAACAACAATAAAAGAGAGACAGAGAGAGAGAAAAAAGAACCAAATCTGCTGCCCTTGAGGAGTGTCTCACTGCCTTTGTGTGTTCTGGCCCCAGCACTTCCTGCTCTGTCTCCCTCCCACCCCTTGCTTGCTGCCAGTCAGGTACTCCGACTTGCTTCTTCCCCAGAGGAACCACATTTGTTCCACCTCCAGGCCTTTGGACACACTGCTCCTTCTCCCATTTCTCCCACCCCTCCTTCAGATTTTGGCTCTCATCATCTCTGGAAGGCTTTCCCTAACTACCCCAAGTGAGGCCAGGTCCCCTTGTATCTCACACCCCACTTTTCCTTTGTGGCTCTTAACACAGTTTGTGGTGATGAACTGATTTGTGGCTTTGACTAACAATGGAAGCCCCAACTCAGGGCCCTGTGAAGACAAGAAAAATGTCTATTCCGCCTGTGAATATATCCCTAGCATCTAGTGCAGTGCAATTCTTTGTGAAGAAAAGCATCCCTGCTGTGGCATTTCCCACACAGCACCACCTCAGAACCAGCTGGTACAATGTGACAGGCCTGGCCTCCCAGACTCCTGCCACCCCAGGGATCCGTGGGCCCCTTCTCCACCCCCCTGCTCTGAGCTCTCCCGCTCCCTTCTGAATTACATGGTGGATGGCAAGGGTCTACAGCTTCCTGCCCTAGCTCCACCTCAGAATTTAAGCCACCTTTGAGGCTGAGAAGTATGTGTCTCCCACCCCTAACTCCCCGCCCCTCTGCCACTACAGCCCTCCCAGCCTACAACCAACAGCGCACCAGGGCAAGCTTGGGGCCCAGAGGCCCAGCTGAATGGAGCAGGCTTACTAAGCCTCGGCCAAAGGCTCCAGGATGGGCACGGGACATGCGTTGCTGCAAACAGCAAAGCCAGCCTCTCTTTCTCCCTCAGTGTGACTCCCTCAGAGCCATTCCTAATCTGGCTGCCACTTAGAAATGCAGCCAGACCTGGCTCTGTGATCCTCCCTGAGGAGCAGTAGACGCCAGGCCGGACGGTAGGATCAGTGTCCTCTCGCACAAGGCTGGCCAAGGACAGGTTAAGGTACTGCTGTTGTCACACCACTCTCGCCTTGTCTGTGGAAGTCAGGGCTACTTACGTGGAGTAACACCCTGAATTTTAAGACCTATTTGTTAGGTTATGTTGCCATGTGAATCAGCAGGAGCCAAGGAACGGCATGCCCTCTGTTCTCATGATCACATGAGGATGGAAAGGTCTCCCTTCTAACACCTGGGAAAACCAAAAAATTCATCCTTGGTCACAGAGGGATCTGGGAGCCAGACTTGAAGTCTGAATAATAATAATAATAATAGCAGGTGATAATAAGATATCATTTACGATATGCTAACAAATTAATCTTCACAATAACCCTATGAGGCAGGATCTGTTACAGTCTCCATTTTACAATGAAAAACTGAAGCCCAGAGCAGTCAGTCAACCTCTCCAAGACTGAACAGCATGCACACGGCCATGCTGGCACTTCTACCCACGGCCTGGCCCCAGGGCCACGCTCCTAGCACTAAACCGCATTGCTTTCATCCCTACAGAGTAACACTACAAAAACCCGACTCTCACCCAACTGCAAAGCTGATTCACAAAGTCAAAACTCTTCACCAAGAGCCTACTGTGTGCCAGATACTAACTGCTGAAGATCTAGATAAGATGGCCCTGCCCACTTTAAGCCTACTGTGAGAAGCTCCGCCTAGGGGCTTTGTTCACACAGCAAAGAAAAAAACAAAACAAAACAAAAAACCAGGGACCAAGAAAGACATTTTCTTGTTAACAAGGAGGTTACCCAGCTGTCTCCTCCTCAGCTCACAGGGGATGACAGCTGCAGGCGTCATCATGGCATTGAACTGCAGGCCATTAATTTGGTTTGGAAATGGCCTTCTCTGGGCCAACAGAAATGCCACAGCGGCTGTGCCAGAGACCAGCTTAATAACTTGGGGAACACTCTGTGTACAACAGACAGGTTAAAGAGCTTCAGAAGAAGCCCCACCTACCCCAACACATGGAAGCCATCCAGCTTCAGAAGAGCTCCCAAAGGTTCTAACTAAAAATTACTGATCCCTGAGGCCAGGTAAGAAAGTTCTGAGACAGCCCAGCGCCCTTGCTAAAGACCATCTTCAATCATCTGTGGTGCTTCATTTTCATCTGTTTTAGGGACTGTGTGTGTTTATGATTGTTTTAAAATAAGAAGGCCTTCAGTTCTATAAAATGGAGTTTTGATAGGATGACTATGCTCTAATAGGGCCACCTGAACCGCCCGGGGCCCCAAGGGGATCACTGAGAGTCCACAAACAACACTTGTTCAGACACCACCCATTCACCTACTTTGGTACTCAACAAGCGAGCACTGTGATGAGCCCATGCAGGAGGCATGGGAAGCAGAACAAAACCAACATGGTCCTGACCTCAGTGAGCTTGCACCCTGGGGTCTATGAACAAGCCAGATGATACCGTAAGGGAGCAGGACACTGCAGGTCTGGAGAGGATTTAATCCTAGGGTCTCTGCAATGCCACAAAGCCACACAGTCCTGCAGAAATTTCTGCAGTGATGAGCATGTTCTACATCTAGGCTGTCCAATATGGTAAACACCAGCCGCATGTGGCTGTTAAGAACTAAAATGTAGTTAACGCAACTGAGGAACGAAATTTTTAGTTGCATTTCATTTCAGTTAACTTAAATCTGTATAGCCTTATGTGGCTGGTGGTCACTATATTCAAGACCACAGTTAGAGGAGAAGAGAGAGAGAGGTTTACCCTCACTGGAATTTCCCTCGTTGAGCTACACTCAGATGGATTGGACCCAAGAGGAGAAAAGAAGCAGATCCGGAGGATAATTTCCACATTCTGAAACTGGACATGAAATCAGCTCATTACTTATGGGTCAACAGCAGGAATCCCAGGAGTTCATCATAGTCTACCAGAAGTCACAAAGGCAGATTTCTTTCCTCTCTTATGCCGGTGACAGGAGGCACTGACTAGAAGTCTCCAGCACCAGCCTATGGCCTGGGTCAGTTCTCTCAGCACACAGACAAAACTCAGGGTCTGAGTCACCCTGCTGAGACCTGAACCTCAGAGCCACAGAAGTCTGCTGTGGGCTCAGGAGCAACCACGGTTAGCGGAAATTTTTGGTGTTGGGCAGAGGCTAACTGTCTCCCCAGTGAGGCAAACACTGAACCATTTCCCTCTGGGGAAAAATAGTATTTTCATAAAAATCCTCACATACATTCCCTTCCTTCGTCCTAACCAAAAGACAACAAAAACAAAATAATTATGTTAAATATGATTACGTAATAAGGAAACCAAACAAAAGGGTCTGGGACAATTGTGCATTAGCAATCTTCTCCCGCCCTCTCTCCTTGGGGAGTACATGATTCCAAAGCAAACACACGACATTTTGTGGTCTGCTCACATTTGTAAAGTAGGACAAGCACTTGAAATACATACAAACAATCCATCCTTCCTACTGGAATAGTAAGTTACCAATGGGGGTGTTCTTCACCTAGAAGAGATGGGGGGGAAATCAATATTAGACCAACAGTCCCTCTGTCTGAAACGCATGCACGCTGACCCTGGCCCTGCAGTCTCCAGCAGAGTAGAATGTAAACCCTGCCACAGCTTTCGCTCAAAGAGACCACTCCAGTACCACAAGCTGTGTTAGGTTTGACTGACTGCCAAGTTTCCATGACAATGAAGGCAACAACAGAGGCAGCCTAAGATTCCATCAGGGAAGTATCTGATTCTTTACAATATGGAGCTGGTTTCACTGTCTTAACTTCCACCTGTACCCTGACCTAACCTGTGTGTGACAGTGTACCCAGGTATCTTTCTGGTAGCGTGCTTTATCTCTGCACGTTTCCTAGGTGTAGAAGAGGGGTAGGAACCACACTAAACAACCAGCACAGTGGCCCATCCACTGGGTTTGGAAGTGAGATGGCCACAATTTGGGGCAGCAAGTTACCTTCCCCTTTATGATACCAGAGTCAAAAATCACAGACCAAGTATAACTAATTGGAGAAGGTTTTGTTAATAAACTCACATGTAACACAGCTTTGGGTACTCTAAACATTTTTGCTTCACTTATCTATCACTGCAAACAAACCACTCCCAAACTTGATGCCTTCAAACAATGATTTATGGTTTCTCTCAATTCTGTGGATTGGCTGGGCTCAGCGGGGAGCCTCTTCAGCTCCACATGGGGTCAGCTGAGGTAACACACCTGGCTGCATGCAGCTGGGAGCTCAGCTGGGGCCCAAACATCCAGAAGGACATCACTCTCTGGTGTCTCAGCTGGAGTGGCTGAAATGGCTGGGGGGCTGGCAGGGCCTCTCTCTCCAGCTGGCTTTCCTCTTATTCATGATGACTTTATTCAGTCCTTTATCTCTTGCCTAGATGTTTGACTTTTTGCCCCCAGCCTTTCTTCCCTATTCAAGTTCAAATTCCATACAGTCACCAAGGTTATCACCTTAAAAAGCATATGCTTTCATGCTTTAAGCACCACCATTGGCTTCCTTGAATCTGCAGCTGCATTGCATTCATACTTCTATCAAAATCCTGGATGTACTGCTTTATCATTTATGTGTTTACACGTCCAGAAAAGACTGTCTTATTCCTCTTTATATACACAGGACCCAGCAGTGTCTGGTCTAAAGCAGTTGTTCAATACATATTTGAAGAATGAATGGGTGAATAGCAAACCTTGCCTATAATATACCTAGATAAGAAACTCCTTTTTCTATTATTTCCTATAAAAAGAGAAATTCTTTGTCCAAATATCACCAAAAGCTTAAAGCTCTCAATTGAGCGTACATTAATGAAAGCAGTTCTTTTCTAAAATTTTTTTAACCTCACCAAAGGACATGCTTATTGATTGTCGAGAGAGGGGAAGAGAGGGAGAGAGGGAGAGAAACATCAACGTGAGAGAGAAATGTTGACTGGTTGCCTAGAGCACATGCCCTGACAAGGGACTGAACCCACAACCCAGGCATGTGCCCTGACTGGGAATTGAACCCGTGACCTTTCAGTTTATGCAACAACACTCCAACCAACTGAGCCACAATGGCTAGGGTTGTTCTTTTTTTTCCCTTTTTAGAAAACATCTATTAGATAAGGAAAACCATACATTAAACACAGTAATTTTTTTCCTTGAATTAAAGGAAAGGGGGGACAAACCCTAAGACACTGAAGAGAATGTACCAATGTGGCTGAGACAGTGTTCCTCTACCGCAGCGCATCACCACTAAGTTGCCATGGAACCCATTCCCAAGGAGGCTGGCCTTAGCCCGAGAAGCATCTCCCACAGCCCCCCAGGAAGCCTCTCTACCACCCTGCAGATAACTCCTGTCACCCATAAGTCAGGCAGTAATCTGAGATGCCCAGGGTGGCTGAGCCTGAAATGAGTATAATTTAACAGCCAGTGTGATTAGCACTCTGGCTTTTCTGACAGCTACCATATGCATGCACTCCAGTAAGAACAACAGCCAGATAATAAAATGGATTCACTTGTAAGTCAGATTTTTCACACCCCAAATTCATTTTTTCCACAAAATTAAGGTTGTAAATAATAGTGAGTTTCCAGCTCCCTCCACAAATGCCTACTGGGAAGGAGTGGGGAGGGGAACGTGTGTGCCTGCCAAGTAGGGAACAGATGGACCCTGATGCCTGGGCCCCTGGCTGGGTGGAATTCCTCAGCCCCATTGCCCCGTCCTTCCTGCTTCCAGGCCTGGCACTCGCTGGTCCTTCTCCCTGGACTGTGCTTCCGCCTCATAAGCTCTTGCTCATCCTTCTGATCTCAGAGCAAATGCAGCTTCCTTGGGGCATTTACTTCCCAAGTAGGTCAGGACCCCTGTGATGTGCCTCTGTACACCCCTCCTTTTTTCTGTGGTCTTCATCACACCTGTAATTAAATGACCAACTGTTCAATTGTGTTTCTTGTTCATCCTCCCCACTAAGCTGCTAGCTCCCTGCAGGCAGGAACCAAGTTTGCTGGGCGCCACACTGCGGAATCCCCAGTGCTCAGCAGGGGCCTTGCCCAGAGTGGGCATTCCACAAATGCTGAAAGAAGGAGGAGGAAACTGAGGCTCAGCCAGCCAGGTTGAGCTAGCAAGTGGTGGCACATGCCTTTAAGTCTGACTCTAAAAGCCCAGATTCCCTCTACCATAGCACACTGCCTCATTCCACACAGGGAATGCAGCCCTGAGCCCCAGAGGCTGGTGGAGGGGCAGAGGGTACTCTGCCATCAGCTCTGGTGGCGGCCCCTCCGGCAAACAGGAGAGAAGGGCTCTGCAAGCAAAGAGAGCTTTCCTAAGGGAGGGGTACTTTTCCCATCCTGTTTGTAAATCAAAGTCCTGCTCCAGTTTTTAGAATTCAGCCACTGAAGAGCATTTCTGGGAGGTAGATGTGCTACTGAAAGGGGAAAAGAGCCACTCCTGGAGCTGGTGCCTGCTCCAGAACGGAGCGAGCACATTCCAGACGTCTAGCTACAGCTCGGCCTCTCACTCTCCAACCAGGGTCTGTCCGCCTCTTGTCACTTGCTTCCTCATCTGCAAAACCCAACTGTGGCCTTTTTCTCCGGGGCCCACGTCTTTGGGAGTGAGGAGCGGTTTCCCATTAAAACATCACTCACCCACCCACTATCTCATCCATCATCTGCATTGAGAACCCACACCCCTGTTTCTGCCAGCTCGCTCTCACCCTTCCCTGACCCCACAGCCACTGCATTTACACAGGTGCAAAGGGGGGCCGTGAGCAGGCGCTCAGAGTAGGCTCCTGAAGATGGAGGAGGGCAGATAAGAGAGGTCAAAGGGAAGGGGCGGTCCGCACCGCACAGCTCTGCTCTTCTTCCACACACCTCCACTGCCGGGCCTGACAACAGCATGCCCCGATTAAAGGGCTTTTCACGCTGCTGAGGGAAAGCAGACATCCCCCTCCAGCTGTTCGGCAGCTGGAACCACTTCTGTTGTTTTAGCCAGGAGAGGCCTGACCTTCGTCACCCCACCCGCCCCTCCCCAAGGGAGGAATTTGGTGGTCACCCACCCCATCCACCCAGCTTTCCTCCTCCACTGTGCCCTCTGCAACCACAGGGATGACTGGCCAGGACCCGGGGGTGGGGAGAGGCGAAGGCTGTCTTACACCAGGTGCTGTTGTGGGGGGCAAGGGAAAGCGGGGTCAGTGAGTTTGACAAAGCAGTTGGGACCCTGGGCTGAAGCTCACATAGACCCCGTCCACTCCCCCAATCCATGCCCCATGCCAGTCTGATGAAAGGTGAGTGCAGATAAAATGTCACTAAGCTTCCAAAATATGAAGCATTATTCCAAGTGAAAGGAGCCGGGCTCAAAGAGCTACATACGGTACGATTCCGTTTATAAGGGACATTCTGAAGAAAGCAAAACTGTGTGACTAGATCAGTGATTGCCAGGGATTGGAGGCTGGGGAGAGCATAACAGAAGGGGGTGGGATAAAGCTACGTAAATTTGTCAAAATTCATAAAAGTGTACACCGAAAAGGGGTGACTTGTACTGCATGTAAATCGCATATCAATAAACAAAAAAAGAGGAAAGAGCATAAAACTAACAAAAAATAATTCCAAAGAATGTTTGTTTTGAACAGCAGACCTCCCATAGGCCCCCAGAGGGGTTTCTGGAGATTTCCCTGCCCACCCCCTTCAAGTACCAGGCATCGTTTGAGGTACATTGGGGGTTATAAAAATAAACAAAGGGTCTGTCCCCAGAAGCTGAGCTTGTGGCAAAGACTGACATGTGTACAGTTGACTCCACGGGGACTACACTTTTAAAACCAGCAATGAGGAAGCAAAGCCTAAATCACAGACAGACAAAAGGGGAGAACATTTGAAAATGGGATGCCAGGAAGTCCAAGATGTGAGGTGGCTAACTCTTTAAAACAGAGAGGGGAGGGGAGGGGAGGGGAGGGGAGGAAAAAGAGGCACACATTCAACAAAGAACCTCTGATACCCCAGGGCAGTGCCAAGTGCTGGGGACACAGCAGCTGACCCCATGTTCTGTGGGGCAAAGCAACAGGTTAATTCAGACTGGACAGGTCCAGGAGGGTTTCTTGGAGGGCCAAAAACTGGGCTGTAAAGGATTTCCACAGGCAGGAAGGGATGTCTGAAGGGCAACCTAAGCAACAGCAGCAGGTACATGGAAGTAAAGAAGCAAACTCATTTCAGAAGATAGTTTAGAAATGACCATTTATGGGAGAAATAAGGCTCCCAGACCAGGCTGGGGGTGAGATCATGGAGGATCTTGAACATTCCCAGTTGTCTATTTTGTTTCCTTTTTTTAAAAGAATTGGAAGCTGGTGGAGGAAGGACAAGCCAAGATCAGACCTGAGCTTTAGAAATCTCCGGCAGGGGTATGAAAGACAACAGAGGGACCAACTGGGAGGTCATTACAGCTGAATATAACAGCAGGAGGAAGGGAGGAGAAGGGGGACATGTGGGCCCAGGAGGTGGCTGGGTGGGACAACTGGATGAGATGAAAGCACCGAGAACCAAACAGCTGTCTGTGGGGAGTAGGAGGGCCTCCTGCGGGGGAGGGTCTGTGCGCTGCACCGTGGCCTGCTGGGCCTCCCCCAGCTCTGCAGGGAAAGGCGGGACGCCGCAAGCATGTTGGCAAAGGAGAAGAAATGGTGGATGAGTGGAGATAAAAACATTTCTTTAAAGCAAAATAAACGAACAAATAAAACTGAAACTGACTCATAGACACAGAGAACCAACCAACTGGTGGTTGCCGGGGGGAGGGGGTTTGGGGGACTGAGGGAAAGAGGTGAAGGGACAAATAAGTACAGAGGGGTAGTTTCAGAATAGTCATGGGGAAGAACAGCATGGGAAATATAATCAACAACATTGTAATAACTATGTACGGTGCCAGGTGGGCACTGGAAATATCAAAGGGAACACTATGTGAAGAATATGATTGTCTAAGCACTAAGCTGCACACCTGAAACCAATACAAAATAAAATTGAAAGAAAAAATTAAAATGTCAATGTAAAATATATATTTCTTTGAATAAGTGGAGTCCTTTAGCTTAAAAACCATGCATGCAGGTTTTAGCCTTCCGTGATCACTCACAGGGCTTCAAGGTGGAAGGTACTAGTTCTTGCTTTCTACTGACAGTCCCCATCGCCAGCCACTCTAGGCAACAGAACTCACAGTCAAGGGCATGGAGAAAGTCACTTGCCCATCCCCGCCCCATCCCTCAAACTCAGCCACCAGCATAAATAAAAACTCCTCTCCCTCCAAATCAAATAAACAGTGTGCTCTCCAGGACCCAGGACCCAGATTTTTTCAATTCTCTTAGCCCACTAGCACTGGAAACAAACAAAGGTTAAGTTGATGGTATTAACAAGGAGCAGCAAAGTGGTTTTGTATTTGGGGTGCATCCAAGAGATTATGGATTACAAGAGAGAACTCAGATGGGGTTCTGAGCAAAGAGGACAGGGAAGGTGTTCTTAAGTCCTTGTTTGAATCTCAGTGTCCGGCCCATCATCCCGATGACACATAAGTCTGGTAGGAAGGGTTTGCTCAATGAGCACTATCTCTCCACTTGGCAGGAGTAATTTATTCCACCAAGGCTAGCAGCTCCTCCCAAGGTTATCCTGAACTCTCCCACAGGCTCGGTCCAGTGACACGCTCCCAATTTTCACTATTACTAAGTTCGGAACTCTTCAACATGTCACCGAGTATCCTGGCTAGTGGCAGTGGGGCCAGAGACTACTTCTGCACACCCTGGCCCTGCCCACCATCCTCTGTCCCACCATCACTAGTAGATTTTATGACCAGTGATACGTGACGTGTGTTTTATAACCAAGGGAATGAGCAAGGAGCTTGGTCAGGATTGTGACTAAGGACTGGGGTGGAGATGGGATGACTGAAATTGGTCTTCATTCCAGTTGGGCGCTGGGTGGTGACTAAGCCCCCCTGGATGGAAGGACCAGGTCCTGAAACAGAATTGTTTTTACAGGAGACTTGGTGAGATTCTGGGCAAAGGAGGAGGGGCAGAATCTGAAAAAAGGTGCTTGAGAGATTCAAGATCACTTTGAGAGATTCTAGGCACACAGAGAGCTATTTCAGGGACTAGGTGACAAAGAGACACAGAAACAAGGCAGGTCCCTTTCCCCACCTCTGCATGAAACCTGGCGCTGCTCTGGCAGCTGAATCAACAGCTTTGGCAGCAGCTGGACACAGTTCCATTGGCACAAACTCGGGTGTTCGCAGGATGCGCACTGCCAGCAATGAGGTTCCTTTGGACACGGGGAAAAATTGTGACTGGTTTGTGGAAATATTTAAAGTACCCCAAAGTAGGAACTGAGGGGGATCGCTGTTTGAGCAGATGAGTCATTGTAATTTGGGAGTAAAGGTAAATGTGGCGCCATTTTGTAATCACAGACAGAAGAGGCTTGGAAATTCCAGTTATTAGAACAAAAGCTAATGCTAGTGCAGGTCCATTTAGCAGGCTGTGGGAGGCAAAACAAGCAGCCCTGAACTTAGGAAGAATTTGCAAAGGCCAACCAAGGATCCAGAGATCAATTTTCCAATATGGTTGTCAGGCTCCCGGGCAGGTCAACAAAATACCTCAGGAACTCATAATGTGGCCGAAATAAAGGTAATCATACTTGGCCCAGAAGGGGGCCAGGAGTTGGCCAGTCCCCCAGTAGAAAGAGCCAGTCAACTGAGTCTGGTCATGAGCAGAGGCATGAGTGTGTGCACATCCATGTGCACACTCACACACTCAGAATTGTCTTCAGGGGGCAAATCACTAGCCCTTGTTCAAGAATACAGTGTCATACACATTGAAGGAGACAGCTGCTAACTAAGCTACTTGGAAAAAAAATAGCCCTGAAGTCTTTGAGGTCCTCTCCTTGGGGACTTGCTTTGCCCTGTCAGATGTAAGTCCTTTGACACCACGGTGCATTCCCCAGTCGAGGTGTGTGCAGCCCCCACTTAGTGAACCTCACAACACCCAGAGATGTCATAATCATGCATGCCTAGTCCCTCCTACAACTGGCCAGTGTGCCAGGTGAGCCCCACCACCCAGGGTGCTTCCTGCCCCCACCCTCACACCAACAGCCCCACAGCATCCTGGGTGATGGCAAGACTCCCAAACCCTCTTCAAGATTGAGCTCCTTAACCTGAAAGACAGACTCTCATCTTGGTCCAGTCTCTTTTCCTATCTGGCTAGGAGGACCGCCTTTAGCCCTCAGGAGTCCACCACTCCGGATCCTCAGTGCTACTGCTGTTAGTCCTTTGGCCTTAGAAGAGATTTGTCCACTCACATATTTTGCAGTAAGCCCCCCAGTCTTTACCAGTTACTGCTTCCTTATCAACACAAAGGGGCCCCAAACAGCCTTCCCTTAGCCCACCCAAGATAAAAAAGAAAACCTTCCAAAGTTTAAGCAGAGTGGGAAGAGGAGGCTGGAGTAAATCAGCCTCCCAGACCCTGGGAATTAACTCATGGCTCCATAATAACTAAACAGAGAAATTGGTGTACTTTCAATGTCGTGGGATTATCACAAAGGAAGATGTCATTTTAATTCCTGTTTCATTTGGGCAAGGCTCAGTGAAAGCATACACACAGGCTCATATTTGCATCCACTTACGCAGTGGGGCAATTTACAATGACAAGGGAGATAGAGGATGAGATGCTTTATCCGTAGCACTTGAGGAAATCCACTCCCTTACAGCACTAAGCCCTGGGGATGAGCTGAGCCAGTACAGACTGAAACAAACAGAAGAGGAAATCCCAGTCTTGTTATGTCGCTGAACGATGTTTGGGCTGCGTGTGCATAAACTGTTTCCTTTTATTGCGATTTCCACTGTCATCTTGAGATCCTGCTCTATGGGTGGTGGGCTTCAGATCATGAAACAGAAGCACGCATATTCATGCCCATGAGTGCACGCGCACGCACACACACGCCTTGAAAGAGAAGAAGAAATAGTTTGGCCCATGTGGGACTGCCATGTGCCATAAAACGGTGCTGTCAGACCATCTCAGGCTGAAAATCCCCACTGCGTTGCTCAGACAAGGATTAATTACTGCTGTCCAGAGCCCAGGCTCACGTCTTACTTCACACAAATGTGAGGCTGTTCTGGGCAGGGGAGAAACCCTGTTGACCCAAACTGGGCCAAGGAAAAGTAAATAGAACCATGTCAAATTCTACAGGCGGGAATGGACGATTAGCGGAAAACCAAAGCAAGCCCACTCCTGAGGCAAAGAAAGAATGGTCCTCCCATTTTCCAACCCTTTTAGTTCCTGGACACAGAGAAAGCCTTTCTTTTCAGGATTAAAACCTGTATTTAACTTTTGAGGATCTTTTTCTTCTGGCTCAGACATTTATAACCCTTCAGTCCAGATTTCCCTGAAACACTGGACCTGATTGAGAGGACGCTTACAGGTACCTTTGCAGCAGCTCCCACCTGGGAAGCAAATGAGACACAGGGGGTGGGCTGATTGCGCTCAGGAGAGCCCTCAGAACACACCCTGCAAGCCTGCCCACTCCTGAGGAATGGGCTTCCCCGTCTGGCAGTGGAGGGCTCCAAGGTGGTTCTCAAGACTTCTTATTGGCCAATGAAATACTCACAATATAAAGTTAAGTAAAACCAAAGCAGACTATCAAACATATGTGTATGTGTGTATAGACAGAAAGATGAGAGAGATATACACATGCATACATATATGCACACACATAATACATATAGGTACACATATATACATGTACATCTTCCTCCCACTCCAAAGAGAAAGAAAGGGAAGGGGGAGAGAAAGAGGACAAAGATAGAAGGAAATACACCAAAATGTTAATAGTGGCTATCTTTAAACGGTAGGAATGAATACACATGGGTTGGTTGGTTTGTGTTCCGTTTGCATTTTTCTTTATTTTCCAGGTTTCCTACCATGTGCATGTTTTAATGGGGTTGAGGGTGAAGCACATACAAAACCCCAAATAGAGTGACCCAGACCTGCTTCTTAGGCAAAGTTGCATCCCAGACTCTGGTTCACCTCAGCAACATCGAAGCCTGAGAGCCAACGGCCCATACAAAGCCCAGGACTGGAAGAAGCTTGCCCTAGTTTGAAGTGGGAGGGGAAGGCTGTCTTCCTCTTGGCTTCTCTATCTCCCGGGTACTGATCAAGTTTCCTGTTCTTTTGCATCACAACTCAGCATCTTTCCATGTGGTGCTATGAGAGGGCCTGATGATAACTGCAGCATCTACCTAGGCGACGGCCTCATCACCACGTCATCTCCCTCTTCAGTTCAGGTGGCACAGCCAGGAAGTCTCCAGCCTTCTCTATGGAAGGAATTCTGAAAATCACCAGTCAGGATGAGCTTTAACTTTCTGGTCCAATGCAGAGCTGTGACAGGCTTTGCCAGTGGCATTCAGCAGCCTTTCTCTCAAAGGTATACAAGTGCCCTGCATCAGCCATCAGACTACAGAGTGAGGAGGGTGTGGTCATCTGGGAGGATAGGGAAGAAGTGGAAATCACGTGGCTAAAAATAAGGCCTTGGAGGACAAGCAGTTCTAACTTCAGGTGTGGGAGGGAAGAAGAGGACCATTCCCATCATGGCTGGAGATACCTTTGGAACAAAAATGTCTTTGCATTTTGTTCCTTGCAAGAAAAATCAAAATCTGCAAGACAGTTTTGTATCCTGCCTCCACAATTTGCCACATTCATTCACTGGATAAATGTTTATTAACTCCTCTGTGAGTCAGGGACAGTGCTTGGGCACTGGGCGTAGACTGAGGGACACAGTGACATGGTCCCCACCCTCATGGGCTATGTTGAGTCTACAATCCTGTTGTCCATAGTTCACACACAGATGATATCCTTCTAGATAGAGTTGGGTCCCAGGCACAGACTTCTGAGTAGGAATAAGCCAAAGCAGGATGTGCCACCCACATGTAGCAAATTCTATGGGGAAGGTTCATCTTGGCCTGAGTCACCACACAGGTGCTCCCCACAGAAGAAAATGCCATTTCTGAGCTGATCCAGAAAAACAAATCAGCTCTAAAGAGAACCCAGAAAACTCGCTGGAAGAGAGACTCCTGAGGGCCCCAGCCCACCTCCCAATGCTGCTCGAGCTAATCAGAGGACTCCGGCCGAGTCAAGAGCCTGGGCAACTGCCTCGGCCTGGCCTCCAAGAGGACAGGGCCAAGGGGAGTGTTCTGGTGCACTTGGTCTTGCATATTCCTTCTAGGGAAGTCGGAAAGTCCTCCCAAGTACTGGTGCATCTGAAAGCATTTCCAAGGAAAATGCTTAAAGTAGAAGCTTCTTTGCTTTAAAGAGATTCTTCATGCCAGATCTAAACCTGTTAGGATCTCGGTATTCACCGGAAAATGGCCTCAAAACACTGTATTTTAGTATGGAAATTCCAAAAAAAAGTCTATCTTAATCTAACATAGACTATAAAGTGCCTCAATGTATAGCTAAAATTCCAAAGCACTCTAGGAGAGAGTTAGGGGGAAGAGGCCATGGCAGAAATAAATTGGGGGGGGGGCATTCTTGTTTATTGTATGAAAATAAATAATTGATTTATCATATATACCAGGCACAGTGCAAGGCATTTTGCATAAATTATTTTAATTGATCCTGACAACAACTCAAGAGGTAATATTTTGCAATCCTGTTTTGCAGATGAGAAAACAGAGGCTCAGAGAAGTTAAGTAATTGTTCAAGGACACACAGTCAGAATCCCAGCCCAGATCTGTGACTCCATAATATCCCAGCCAACCACGAAAAACGAACCGTGTGAGGACCCATAAGAGTTAACCAATCTAGCCTTGGACTATATAAAGGCTTGGCAATCCAAAAAATAGTCTCCTTGGAAACTCTGGGTGGTGAACACACAATACAATATACAGATGATGTGTCATAGAATTGCATACTTGAAAACCATATAATTTTATTAATCAATTCACCCCAAAAAATTAAAAATGAAAAAATGAAAATTTCAACCTGATGTGGTTATGTTCTCGCACAATTGAGCAAAGAAAATGTAGACTTCTAATACCCAACCACCACTTTCTCACCTGCCCCAGCCCTTCCCCCTAAAAAAAATACAGGACAGGAGAGCAGTGGGGAAGAACAGGACTAAGCAAAGATTCTGGATCTTTCATGGGCCACGGCACCCAGTTGCTAGCAGCAATTTTCCCACAGCCCAACACTTCTGCCCCAGTGGTCCAGCTCCACCCATCTTCCCAGCTCCCCTGGCTGGATTGGGGGTGGGGAGTCATTCTGTCTATCTCTTGGGGAGCTGCTTTCTAATATGGTGAGGTGCAAATATCAGGGACAAAGTTCAGAGTCAATGCCATTCTATCTCTGATGTGGGAGAAAGAGGCCATCCTCATTGATGGGTTGAGGGGAAGATGGATACCAGCCTAACTCGATACCCCAACTGTCAGCCAGCAGTGACGTTGTTAACAGAAACCCGATCTGAGCCTTTCACAGGACACAGCCAAGAAGGTGTTGTTTGAGAAGGTCCTAGGAACCGTACCAGGCAAAAAACGCAGGTGCTAAACGCAAACACTGACCCAGTCCCTGGACCGTGGACCTCAATCAAGATACTTCCCTCTGAGTCTGTTTCCTCATCTGTTAAGACAAGGAAATACAGCAGTTCTATCGAAGATCGATCCGAGGATAAAAGGGTAGGTTGGCATTTTAAAAGTTCTTAGTAAATCTTAGCTATTATCATAGTATTTCTTCTATTATGAACTAAATCAAGGTTTTTCAAACTGCATGCTCTAGTTTCGCTGATTGTCGCTGAGGATCCTGTGGACTGGTTTGCAAACAGTTAAACTTGGACTATTTTGAGAAACAGCCACATTTTCTTTGTGTTTTACCTTTGCGTGAGCGCATTTCTAATTTCACACTATTTTTTCATGTTTTTGATCCACAGCAGGATCACCAAGAACAACGACAAAAAGAAGTGGAAGATACTTTAGTTCTAAAAAGTTATAAATTTTAAAATGGGACATTTAAATGTACCATTTTTGAATTTACTACCTAGAGTCAAAAATGTCTTTCATTTGTTTTATGGAGGTAGCAATGCTGAATTTTCTAAATGGGAGAATAATATTATTAAGGCCCCACAATTGCCATCTGAGTCTCCCCAAAAAGTAAACTTTCCTACTGTAAGCACTTTATTTTAGACCTCATTCTTCCCAGTAGGAGTCACTGGCATGAAGGAAAAGAGTAAGATAAAACTGTATCTTAAAGATTTATTTTGCTGCTCTGAACAGTAAATGGGTGGATAAAAGAAACTGTGGTACATTTACACAATGGAATACTATACAGTAGAAAGAAAGAAGGAGCTCCTACCTTTTGCAATAGCATGGATGGAACTGGAGAGCACTGTCTAAGTGAAATAAGCCAGGTGGTGAAAGACAAATATCATATGATCTCACCTATAAGTAGAACCTAATCAATAAAACAAACAAATACAAATAGAACCAGACACATAGAAACAAGGAGCAGACTGACAGTGACCAAAAGGGAGCAGGGAGGAGGAAAAAGGGAAAAGGGAAAGGAAAGGGTCACTTAAAGAACAGGTGGGGCTTATAAATGACCCATGGACTTAGACAACAGGGTGGGGATTGATGGGGGAGCGGGGAGGTGGGCAAGATAGGGGAGAGCAACAGGGGAAAATCGGGACAACTGTAACAGAACAACAATAAAAAAAAGACTTATTTTGCAACAAAACTATACCCTCTGTTTGCCTGTGCTATTCTTCGGGTGAAACTCAGAAAACCCTATCAATTTTAAAGTTCTGCTTTGCACATATAACATGTGTACTCTATACATACTAAAATTATGATAGCTTGGTTTGATAGAAGAGTTCCATGTCTTCAGGAAGTCTGAAAACTGATGCCCTGGGTTGGTCTAGCCTTGTACACTGTCTTTCCAAATTGCTCAGAGCTCGTCATGGGGTGATAGAAGGTCACAAAGGAGGACCAGTGTCCCCAGCCCCTCAAAACTCCCAGGCCCAACAGGGCAGCCTCTGCTCCCACCCTCCCATCACAGCTCCTGTGTCCCCTAGGAGAGAGCCACCACTGCCCTGCCAGCCAGCATCTCTCCATCTCCAGCACAGGGGTTCCCAAAGCCCAAGGGCCGGTCCCTGGGCCCACCAAGGCACCTTTGAATGGGGGTTGGGAGAAGAAGGCTGCACCCATATGAACGATGCTACTACACCTGTAGCCCAGACGGGCACTGAAAGGTTCCTGTGGCTCCCACTGCCCCTGTCCCTGACTCTTTTGCAGGTTTCTTTGTTCCTCATTTACACCACTTCTTTCATGCAGCAACCCCCACTGCACGTTGGGGAAACAGAAGGAGGCGTAGAGGCTGAGGGCCACACTGCAGCAGTCTGGGGGTGCTTTGCACGGAAGTGCACCCAAACTAGCAGAGAAAGGTCACTGCCTACATCTTAGCTGTGTTCTAATTCCCTAGGCATGTGTTCTACTGCAAAACAGACATCCACATCTACCATAAAACCAATATCCTCCTCCTCTCTGAATGGGCCCTTCAGGAAGCTGTGCCTGTCCTGGAGCTGAGCCCGTGGTTCCACACATCCCTGGCAAACCAAAGCACACGGCCACTCCTGATTAGCCAACTGTTTCTGGGGAAACAAGGGAACAGTAGTGACCGAGGGTGTATCTGCTCATTTGGGCATGCTGGCACCGTACAACCGACAGCGCACCTGGTCGCTGGTTGGTGAACAGCTCGGGTTTCAGGTAACAGAATGGCAAAGCCACTCTTTGGCTCAGGACTTCCAGAACAGGCGAATGGCTCCGTGACTTCGGCCCTAACAAGGTTGGTACGCCCGTTTCCCCAGGTGCTTCCTGCTTCCCTTCTCTCCCCACCCCTTGGGTTCACATCGGTGATGGCCTGACTATAACTGGGTGGTAGGAGGGAAAGTAGGGAAAGCACTGAGACCACGACAAGATGAGAAGTACAAAGGCAGGTTCCAGCTGAAAATCTGAAGTCCGACAGGAGGCTGACACCGGAGGTTGGGCCATCCGTCTCTCCTCCCCTTTCTCTGCATAAACCTCACAGCTGCCACCACCGCACCCCCTGACAGCATCACTCAGGTTCATTTTCTCTGATTTTTCATAGACATTACAAGACCTACTATGGCTACCACCTTCCTTGGCTGTCCTTTCTAAACATCACACTGCTCTCTGGAAACCCTTCCTTAAGTCTATTCTAAATCTCTCAGGCTGCAGTTTAAGCTGACTTCCTGTTGAACAACTGAACAATCATTTCTCGAGTACCCATTAGAGCCCTGATGGCTCCTTCCTTCTTGAAGCAGACACTCTGGTGGAGGAGAAAAGATCCACAAATAAGGAGCCATACACTGCCGGCCTCATCATCCAGTCATCAAAAGTAGTGGCCGCAAGCAGGGCTATAGGCTCTCAGAGAAGGGTGAGTTGAAGCAGCTGAGGAGGCCGCACAGAGGGTGTGAGATGTGGGCTGCTCCTTGCAGGGCAAATGCAATTTGTGCTCCCAGTTGGGAGGAGGGAGGGAGGGTGAGCGGAGTGGTCACAGAGGAGTCCGATTCACCTGCAGCAGGATGTCTGTGTGAGGGTGGGGTGGGGTCCCTGCGTCCTTTGGGCCAGAAGGAACCCTTGGAGGTTGGGGCAGGAAACTCACTTCATCAAACTGGTGGTTTTCAGCTGGTTTGCCGGCCACAGTGGGTAGAGGGGACTGAAGGAGAAAGAGAATAAATGCAAAATAGACAGTGAAGAGCACTGGCAGGAACTGAGGCCTGAGGTGTTGACAGGGGCTGAAGGTACCCAGTGGCAGCACAGATGGAAAGACAGAATCAATACTGGAGATGGCTTAGAGGAAGATTCCGGACACGGTTGTCACTATCTTCTGGCTCCAGCCTCGTTCAGTAAATGTGATGTAATTAGGTCATTTCCTGCATTCCCTGCTCGAGGCCAAGCGCTGCTTCAGGCGCTGAGTGTCCTTGTCAGGGAGCAAGCTTCTGCCAGTCTCCTCTTGGGACAGTCTCTCCAAGTCCTCCCTAGAGAGGGAGCCTTTCCAAGGCCCAGCCCCGGAGGCTGGCAGCTCTGGCTCCCTGACCCATTCCTTAGTGTCCCCAAGGCCCCTCCTCACCACTCTGACCCTCCAAACTCCAGCCCAGGGACTTGAGGGTTGGCTCCTGCCCAGGAGAAGTGTTTGGAAGTGTCTGGGTGGTGTTACTCTGCACCCTGTCGGCTGCCAAAGGAAAAAAGACACCTTCCCCAAAGCTGTAGTTTGAATCAGGCGATTTAAACTAATGTTTCACAAAAGAGGACTCAGTACCCCCGACCCTCCTCCCCAGCACACATCCAACTGTGCTGTCGAGTGGAGTGGCCCAGCAGCTGACCCATGGGACCCAGTGTGTGGCCACTCTGACCCAGCTGGAGAAGTGCAGAGATGGCCAGGGGCCTATCAGGAATGTCAGTCCCCAGGAGCCCAGGGGAGGTGGGAGGCAGAGGATGGAGCAGAACCAGGAATAATCCAGAAGCAAGGCAGCGGCAGCAGCATGTGTGGATGTTGCAGGCAACTCTCTAAGTGGACCTGAGGCTCTGGCCACTCTCTCAGGGTCTATGACACTCTCTGGCCAGTGCCTACCTCATAAGGGGAGGAACTGAGTGGGCCCTCATTGAGTTCTGCACTAGACCTTAACTGAACCTCCAGAAGAGAGACTGCCCCCTGCCCAGCCGAGACACCAGGAAGAGGTTTCAGTGTAAGACAGCTTCTCACCTCCTTTGCCGGCCCAACATCCCTGGGCCTGCCTCCTTCCATGTCCACACAGAGAAACAAGCCCCACGGGACATGGCCAAACTCCCAATTACTACTAAGAAGTTTAATCGAGACCCAAGATGTCCCCCACCATCTCTGGGGACTGAGATTTTTTAAGAAGCTTCCAAGATTCAATACCTGTGCCCAGGCTTCACGCTCTCAAATGGCTTACTAGAACACGCCTTTAAAACATGCACCCCAAAGTCCTGGAAAGCACTCAGGTTCTCAGGCATCTCTGTGACCAGTGTAGAATGATGTTTAAGAATGTGGCCTTTAGAATCAGACACAACAGGTTTTCAAATCCCATCTCCACCACTTACTTGCTGTGTGACCTTCAACAGGTCACTTGACCTCTTTGAACCTCAGCTTCTTCGTCTGTAAAATAATAATGCCCATTCCATGGATTTGTTGTGAGTTCCAGTGAGACGATGCATATCAAGCACTGTAGCACCATGCCTGGCACTCAATAAATGGTAGCTATGTTTATTAGGACCATTCTACAGCCTTCAAACCAAACCTGATTTTAGGATGAAGGTGGAAAATAAGAACAAACATAAGCATAGGAAGCATAAATATGCATGACTTTATGATGTGGACTCTGAAGGTGCGTAACATTAGCAACTATACCCATGTAAACACATTAACTGAGCAAAATGGATTACTCTAGATTTTCTCCCACATTGTTATATGAGGGTGGGCTCTTTTTTCACTTGCCCTCTGAAATAAAGTTCCTGGGCAACAGAAAAGGGCCCGTGGAAGAGCACCCCTAAAGTAGGGCACATAGGAAATCCAAGACACACACATACACTACATGCACCAGGGTCAGAAGGGTCCAGAGCTGGAGCCACATTGGAGCCTGCAAATCCAGCTACAAAGCTGTCTGGGCTGAACCCTCATCCTCAGCTGGCTCTGGCCCTGGCCTCCAACACACTGGAGCCTGCATAAACAAACAGGGGATTACGCTGACCCAGGCTGTGAGGAGATTGCATTTTTCGCTTTCTGAAAGAGTTGCAATTTGCCAAGAAAAACCATCTCTGATACAGATGAGGCAAATCTCGAACTAAATCAGAGCTGCACACAAGCACAGCCAAGGAAGGCTGCCTGCTTCCTGGAGGAGGAGGCTAACTAGGGGTCAGTCCAACCTCCCACCCCCCAGCCTGGGTGTCAGCCGCAGACATCCGCAGATAGACATGGCCTCTCCCAGGCCTTGGGCAAGCTGTCCCATCTGGGCCTCAGGTCTGGAGCTTCCTGGATTTACTCAAGGCATCTCTTCCCTTTGGCAGTAACCCCACTGCAGCAAGCCCAGAGGTCCTCCTTGGCCTCCTTGCCCAGTTCCCTGTCACCCTCTCCTTCTGCACACTGACCCCCACCTGGTTATTCCCCTTCCAGCTTCCTCAAGGGCTCCCTCTTCACTGCACAGAGGGGAACTCTGCTCCATTATCACTGGCCAAGGTGGCTTGAAAGTCCTACCAAGCCCTTGGTTCAAATGTGAGCAGAAAAGAAGAACCGGGTCCTTCCAGCCTCCTTCCAGAAAACCAGAGAATGGCTGGAGAGCGGCCTCATCCCAAGCAACCCTGCACCTCCTTTGAGGTCTTCTGGCCAGGGTGAGAGGTTTTCCATTACTATTTCATGCAGCCCAGCTCCCTATGCCACCAATCCCCTCACATTCTCAAGCAGTCACAAAGCCCTTCCTGTTTGGGGTTTGTGAGTCCCAGCACACAGAGCAAGTGCTCAGCTGTCGGTGACCTCAGGCCTGGACCTTCTGAAGCCTCCTCCCACCTGTAATTCTGAAACAGCTGGTGACTGGCCCACAGTTTACAAAGCATGTTCTGCATGTATTATCTCAATTGGTCATGGGAAATTAGTGCATGGGTTCAATCGCTCACTTTGACTGTGGCCTTGGACATGTTGTTGAACTTATCTGTGCCTCAGTTCCCACAGCTGTAAAATGGGTGTGATAGTAGAACTATGGCCTATGGATGTTTTAGGCAAAGTGAAGAACAAGTGAAGGGCATGTGAAGAATGTAGCATCATTCCTGGCACAGGTTGAGTTCTCAGGGAACATTAGCCATTGTTGTCATCATCGTAACCACGTTTGGGTTCTCACAGCAACCTGTGAGTCATCCTGGACAGAGCTTGGCAGAGGTCCCAAAAGGTGAAGGTCACCATGTAAGGAGGAGCTGGAACACAGCTTTCCGTGAGGTCTTCTTACTCCGACACATTTCCCACCATGCAACACTCAAGAATGGCTACTTCGTGCCATGTGTCTTTCTGTTTAAAGGGTGACAATGGTGAGCAGGGTGAGCACAGTCCCCATCTGTGTCCCTGGGAGGAGCAGGCAGTATGGAGAGAGGAAATTGGTTTGGGAGCAGTTAGACAGAACTGGTCAGAAGTACTGGCTTCTGAAGAAACGGCATTTCACCCTCTGCAGAAACTCTAAAACCAGAGGCTGCGAGAGGGAGGCCAATAAGAGAAGGAATCCAAATCGCCCTTGCACCCATGGCCTGGCCCCTCAAGCCCTGTTTTTCCTTCCCCTGGGCTCTTATTTACCAGGACAGACAGTCTGCCCAGCCCCATGGCCTGACCTGCAGCCTGCAGGGGAGGGTGGTTCAGTCTTCCCTGTGCCCCTGGACCCCTGGCACAGAATCTGACACTAAGATCCAACCTCACTGTCTCTAGGAGGGTGATGGCCCCAGTACTGAGGCTTCTCCTTCCAAAACTTCTCCTCAGAACACAATTCAAAGGCCGACTTGCTTAGACTGCGCTAAGACTCTCCCATCAGGAAAATCCTGCTTCTTGTCCTTCAAAGTTGTCATCCAAGAGAACACAGGTCATTTGTGTTTGTTCCCTGGACATGCAACTTCCAGACTTCATCAGGGTTTTGGTAACACCAAGTCAGGAGATGGAAAATATTTTAACAGACTGTGATATTAAGCAGCCCCACGGGCCCTGGTGCCAGAGGGTTCCTGAGAGGAGCCCCTTGTGAGGAGTTGAGCAAGTCCCTGGGGAGGTGTGTCTTCAGCTGGGAAGAGCTGGGACACCACTTTAGCATGTGCTCAGGTTTTTCCAGATTGTGCTCAGGTTTTTCCAGATTCTTCTTTTTCTCCTGGTGGTCTGAGGTATAAGCAGGAAGCTGGGTCTCATTTCCTGCTCTGCTTATTTTGATAAGAAGAAAGTTGGGAAAAGAACAACTTCTAACCTACAGTGAACTTTCTGGCTAGAGCTGCCTGGCCTTACACTGGCCCCTGAGATTCCAGAAAGCTGGCAGCCCTCACGTCTCTTCTTGCACTTCTCCCAGTGTGCAGTCATTCAGTCAACCAATATTTGAGCCTACTATGTGCATGGCACTTTCTTAGTGCTGGGGATACAGCCCTGAGCAAGGGTTGTGTGGCCCTGCTCCCCTGAACTTTACCCTTCTGTGAGATGGGTCAGATGAGTATGAAAATAAGTGGACAAATGATTTCAGACAGTAACTTTTGTTCTGAAGAAAACAAAACAGGGTGATGGCACAGCAAACGACTGGACCACGTGGTCAAGGAAAGATCAGGCGGTGACATTTGAGCATACACTTAAATGTCAAGAATGAGCTGCCAACACAAAATCAAGGGAAAATCATGGCTCCTTCCCTTTAGAACCTCCCAGTCGAGTGGAGGAGAAAGATGCACAGACACGAGAGTCACAGCCTACTTTACTGACCTTACCTCATCCCACCTGATGCAGGAGGCGGGAGAGGATGGGCGAGGGGGCAGAGGCCAGATTACAGAGGACTTGACACAGGCCAGGGTGAGAGCTTGAATGTCATCCTAAGTGCCATGAGAAGGCATTGAAGGGTTTTCACAAGGGGATGATGTGATTTGACATATATATTTTTTAAAGATTCACCCCTAATGAGAAAACTAACCCATTAAAAATGAGCCAAAGACCTTAACAGCCATCTCACTGAAGAAGATACGCAGATGTCAAATGAACACGTGAAAAGATGCTCCACATCCTATGTCCTCAGGGAAATGCAAATTAAAAAAATGAGAATGACTAAAACTCACAACGTTGACAACACCAAGCGCTGGTGAGGATGTGAGGCCACAGAAACACTTACCCATTGCTGGTGGGCATACAAAATGGTGCAGCCACTCTGCAAGACAGTTTGGCGGTTTCTTACAAAATGAGACAGACTCTTACCATACCATCTGGCAATTGCACCCCTTGGTACTTGCACAAAGGAGATAAAAACTTATGTTTACTAAAAAACCTATGCACAGATGTTTGTATCAACTTTATTCACAATCGCCAAATTTTGGAAGCAACCAAGGTGTCCTTCAGTAGGTAAATGGATAAATAAATAGTGGTACATCCAGACAGTGGAATGTTATTCAGTACTAAGCAGAAATGAGCTGTCAAGTCATGAAAAGACATGGAGAAACCTTAAATACACATTGCTAGGTGAAAGAACCCAATCTGAAAAGGCAACATATGGTATGATCCCAACTATATAAAATCCTGGAAAAGGCAAAACTATTGAGATAGTAAAAAAAATCAGTGGGGTGGGGTAGGAAATAAGCACACAGAACACAGAGAAATTTGAGGGCAATGAAAACACTCTATACAATACCATAATGATAGATAAACGTTATTATACATTTGCCCAAGCCCACAGAATGCGTGACACCAAGAGTGAACCCTGAGATGAACCACGTAGGTTCATCAGCCATAACAAAGGTGGCACTCTGGTGGGGGAGGCCGTGCATGTGTAGGGGCAGGGGTCTAGGGGAACTCTCCATACCTTCCTTTTAATTTTCTGCAAACCTAAAACTACTCTAAAAAGTAGCTCTTTTTTAAAAAGGTTTACCCCAGCTGCCGTGTGAAAAGGGGTAAGAAAGGAACCTGGGAGACCAATACATTGAGATTATTGAGGTTATCCAGGCAGTTTAGAGTAGGATGATTAAGTGGAGAGAGATAAGTCTCTGCAGATTGGAAACAGTTTGGAAGTAGACCCAACAAGATTTGCTGATGGACCAGATGTGGTTGTTTGAGAAGAAAAAAAAAAAGCATGATCTCTAGCTCTTTGGCTTGAGAAAATGGGTGAGTAGTGGTGCCCTTCACTGAGATAGGAAAGTCTGGCGGGGACTAAGTTTGCAAGGGAAGAGTGAGTGAGGCTTACTAAGTTACAGATGCTTATTGGGCATCACAAGTGGCTGCTCGCGGCAGACCCTCTATTCAGGATGCTGCCTCCATCCACCAATCACTGAAAGTACTGCATATCCTCTCCACAGAATGGCCTTGATGAAGGCAGCCACCCCTCCAGGGGACACCAGGGGGGTTATGAACCCACCCTTCCCACACCACTCAGTAGATCCAGCCAAGGCCAGACAGTACCTGGAACCACATCCTTTTTGCCTTCCGGCTTCACTGAGGCAGGATTGATAAATTCAAGTTGCATAGATCTAAGGTGTACAACATGATATTGTGGTACATGTATACATTGTGAAATGACCACTACAATCATGCTAAATATCATATCTGTTATCTCACACAGTTACCTTCAGTGTGTAGTAAGACCACAAGATCTACTCTCTCAGCAACTTCAAGTACACATCAACTACAATCATTACACTGTGCATTAGATCCCCAAAACTTATTCCTCTTATAAGTAGAAGTGTGTACCCTTGAACAACATCTCCCCATTTCCCTATCCCGGGCCCTAGTAACTACTGTTCTACTCTCTGGTTGGATGAGTTCAACTCTCGCAGACTCCACGTGTAAGGGAGTGGCGCCACATCCTTGTTAGCCTCTTCTCCTACCATGCCCTGCTCCCCTTGATCCCTTTGCCCAGAGAGCATGCCCTCAATAAACCCATGCACCAGAATCCCTGTCTCAGGCTCTGTCTGCAACCAGGGAGACCACCCAAGAAAACACCTAATAGGCAGTCCAATAGGCAGCTGCCGTAGCAGTCTAGAGGTAAGGACTGGGAGATGTAAATGTGAAGCCATGGGACTAGACATCATCTGGGGCAACACCACACTGAGAGCGGGCAAATGGAAGGACGCAGCCAAGGGGACTGAGAAGGAAAACCTAGTAAGATCAAAAAAGAGCCAGCAACCCTCTCACTCCTTCCAGTCTACACCAAGTCACCCCACACACTTCCACCACCTCAGCCCTCCTCTGTGCCTGGGTTTCAGAATCAATGATAGGAAATTCATGTTTACATGGAAACAGTTCACTGTATTTACTCAAACATTTATTGAGTCCTTCTGTGAGCCAGGCAACAAGCTGGCATGGAGGATGGATGGTAAAGATGACCCAGACCTTCCCCAGGAGCCCACCTAGGAGAGGAGAAAGTCACCTGTCAAACAAAGTTCATTGTGACAACCAATTCGAGGCAGAAAGTCAGAGGTCAAGTTCTGTTGGTTTTCAGTTATCTCCTCTGCTTACTCCCCTCCTCTGCCTTGTGCTTATGTACCATCCCCCTACCACACCAAAAGTAGAGTGAAGGCTCTATCCTCATGAGCTGATACTATACCAAGAAGCTTCTTGAACTTTAAGGTGCATATGAATCACTGTGGGTCATGTTAACCTGCAGATGCTCACTCAGTCGATTTGGAGGGGGCCTGGGATGCTGCATTTCTGCTAAGTCTCTGGGTGATGCCAGTGATGTTGGGCAGTGGTCACAGTTTCAGCATTGATGTGTAGAGAACACATTACACCAAAGAGCAATGGTCAAGGGCAACAGCAGGAGGTCCGCCTGACTTTCCCCATGACTTTCCCCAGGTAAGCCAGTTCCTATAGCAGGAAGGGTTCAGCTAAACCCGGGCCACATCCCAGTATTTCAAGCAGCAGCACATCCTGGGCCTGAGCATATAATAATGCACAGACACCCCAAAACATGATGGGAAGAGTAAAAGAAGCAGATAACTATATCTACAGCTGCTTACTGAGCTTGCTGACTTTATGCCGGGCACTGTGCAAAGGACAGTAAGTGTTTTTCAGTCCATCCACCCAGCTTGCACCTATATCCTACCAACGAGAAAGTCCCAGAGATCACGTTACTAGCCCAGGGCATCACAGCCCTTCCCCAGGCAGTCCCACTCTGAAGCCTGGTCCCTGCATCTTGACAACTGAGATGCCTCTTCAATGAGCTCATGGAATGTGAAGCCCACTGCTTTGAGCTGGGGGGCACTGACTAACTCTGCAACAGATCCCAGGAGAGGGAGGAGGTCGGGGAAGATGGGAGCAATGTGCACAGGAGGGGCATCCCACGACCAGCCCAATTCATCCGGAGCACCTCAGGGGTCCTGGGGTGGGGGGAGGCCTGCTTCCCTTGGTCTCCCTCCCCCCATCTTGATGCCTATCCTGCTGTTTCTGGTTGCCACCACAAAGCACTGGAGGCTTCAAGACCCTCTGAGCCATTTTATAAAAGGAAAGAAACACATGAGAAGCATCAGTTTGTTCTCCAGCTGGATGCAGTGAGACCACCCAAGTTAGAGCACCAGCCCAGCCCCTGGGAATGTTCTTGGGTTGGAAACAGAAAACTAATAAAATTCTCCTGGGGTTTATGTCAGCCCTCTCCCTCCCCAGAATACAAGGCCTGCACAGATACAGGATTTCATTCACCCCTCTCGCAGACCAGTCCAGAGAGGGTAAAGAGGGCTGTCCTTGTCACCAGGCTGGGAGCCCCCAAGGATACAGGATGGAGCTCAGGGATGCGGAACATGACACATCAGGGATGTGCAATAAATGTTTGTTGAATGAATTGATGTCTCCTCCGCTCCACTGGGAAACTTGGCCCAGAACAGAGAAGAAATCATCACTCTGAATTTCACAGTGAGTCAGTGGAAATGAAGAACAAGGTGGCTGCAAGCCTCGCGTCCTGGGAAGGTCCAGGCATACTGTGTGAGACGTGAGGCTCACTCCTTCTCTCCACCAACTCGTAAGGTCTTGCCCATGGTGTAACAACCCAGGAAGAAGTCTGCACGGCTGGGGGCTGCAGAGTCAAGCTTGCTCCCCTCCCTGCCCCTGGCCTCCCCAGCCTGTGACTCAGTCGGGAAGCAGCACTCAGGCAGTATCCAGCCTGCAGCATGAAGGTGGTGTGAGAGAAGGTAGTTCATGGCCCATTCCAGGCACCTAAGGCTGGGCCTTCGTCCCTAAGGAGGTAAGTGTCTCTCAGGAGCTAGGGTGTGTCAAACACCTTAAGAAACCCAGTGCTAAGGAGCACAGAGCAGGGATCCCCATCTGAACAGTGACTGAACTGGCTTAAAGAATGGGTAGAATTTCAACAGGCCACCTCCACCTAACCTTTCCTAGGCAGAGGCAACGACCTCTGTGTAGGGCACCTCCCCTCCCTCTTCACTGAGGGAGTCCTGCTCCTCCTCCAGACCTCACGGGGAACATCTCACCCTCAGGAAGGCCCTCCCTAACCTTCCAAATGGACTCAAAGCCCCAGGGTCAAGCAGGTCTCCTCTGCAGCTCCTATTACGTAGAAGCTGCATTTTAGTTGTGTGGTTATGTTACTGCCTCCCCCTAGAAGCCAACTGCATGGTGGCTGCAGCTGTGTCTGTTTTGCCCTCATCATTGGATCCTCACCTGGGGCTGTGTCTGGCACAGAGCAGAAGCTCAGTACAAATGTGTTGGGTGAATGTTAGAATAACTTTGGGAGGACAGATAAGTGGCATTTCAGGTGGAGCAATGGTCTGCATATGACAGAAGGCTGTGGTAATGTATGAGCATATGAATCATGACTCTAAGTCCCACCTTTGTAACAGCCCTGTATTGATAATAACATAGGGGCTGCTGCTTCCAATGAGGGCCCCCATCTGCACCTGCCTCAGTTGCATATCCATCAAACCCACAGCCAGGTGGGTGGCAAGAACAGAGCCAGCACGGGCACTGACCATACATATCTAGGGTGAGCGCATTAGGGTTTGTTCATTCACAGAGTCAATCAGAGCAAAGCCCTAAAGAAACCAATCATGAAAAGAGTTTCCCACAACAGGATATAAGGGCCCTGCTGTCATGCTTGCTGGCACTGGCCCTGCTGCAGAGGCAGACACTGTCCTTCTGCCTGCCGACCCAGGCCCTGCTACAGGCTCTGAGCCTCGCTCTGATGAGATCCCTTCATCTGAATCCATTCTACCGCAACAGGCTCGGCAACACAAGGGAGAGAGAGCCCACCCACAGCTCCCAGGAGACCCTGTGCATGGCGGCACCCACCTTGGCATTAAGATACGAAGTGTGCCTTTTATCCCTACTCCAGAAAAAAGAGGGAGAGAGAGATTTGTCTTAATGGGATGATTTAGTCCAGATGGCTATGTTAATTCTATGAAGGACAATCCTCCAAGTTTATGTGAATAATTGTAGCACAAAAACACTTTTTGAAAAATCTACCTCTGCCCTGGCTGGTGTGGCTCAGTTGGTTGGAGCATCATCCCATAAGATGAAAGGTTGTGGGTTCAATTCCTGGTCAGAGCACACAGCTAGGTTGAGAGTTCCATCCCTGGTCAGGGTGTACATGAGAGGCAACCAATCATTGTTTATCACATCGATGTCTCTCTCTCTTCCTCACTGGCCTCCCTTCTCTCTAAAATCAATGTGCATATCCTTGGGCGAGGATTAAAAAAAGGAAAAGAAAAATCTACTTCTGGTAGGTTTCCACTGATTTTGTCAAAGCCAGAGACTGAATGGAGTAGGATTCCCTACAGGTCTCAGGCCCTTATGGAAGCTTGGACAGCTGTGAGTTAAGAGCATGAGATCTGCAGTCTTGCTCAGAGCTTGGCGCCCAGCTTTATACTCACAAGCCAAGTGACCTTAGGCTTAGGTCAAGTTTAATACACCAGTTTGCTCTGCATGTCCATAAAATGTAAACAGTCAAGTGAAATGATATGACATTACACGTACCTGGCACCTTCTAGGTCTCTGTAAATATTAGTAGTAATAATTGCTGCCTCTAGTGATTAAAATAATAATCATCACCATTTTTTAAAGTACAAAAGGCAAAAAGTTTTAGGGTACCTGTGGGAAGCAGAGTAATGCCCTTGTTAGCTGGAACACAAGCTACATGAGGGAGATAGAAGGCTGGGGAGATAGAGTCTAATTGGGGGCGGGGACTGGGAGGGCTGCCGCAGGAGGCTGGCTATTATTCTTCACCCCCATAGAGTGCACCTGGGTTTCTCAGCACCTTCTATGTCCCAGAATAGGACAGGGTTGCTTTGTCCAGCTCTTACCATGGGCCTGACCTGGCTTCACAAGGCAGCAACGGGGTCCCCATGGTAATCCAGTCCCAATGAGAAAGAAGATTCCACCCCCTTCTACAAAAAAAATAACCCTAAGTCAGCACTTCTCCAGCCCACCCCAAGTGGGTGTGCCCATGAGGCGGCAGAAAAAAAAAACAAAAACCCACAAGCAAAAGATGGCTTAAACTCCAGAGAAGTAGGAATCAGAGATGCCCCAGATCACCAGCCCCTGATACACACATCAACAGAAAGAAGACGTGTCCTTATTCCTATATCACTTGTCTGGGTGTGTTTGATGTCCTGAGAATTACCGAGCCCCTCAAAATGCTACAATTCAGAAGGGACAGAGCAGCTTGTTTGCAGTTCAGCATCCTATAGTCTTTGCCTGTTGCACTGCTCTGAAAAGGGTCACCTCTCAGAATAATAATAGTAGTTATAATGGCAGTTTTTTTATTGCCAGGCACTGTTCTAAGTATTTAACATATTAATTCATTTAACCCTCAATAAAGTCCTGTCAGATAGGTATTTTTCACAGATTTGAAAGACAAAACTGAGGCACAGGAAGTTCTGTTACTTGGCTGAGGTCACCAGCTGGTTATTGATGGAGCCACATATGGAATCCAGCCAGTCTGATGCTACAGTTCATGGTCTTTTGAACCACATCACACAGGCAGGAAGACAGGTGAAGCAAGATTTTGTTTAAAGAGGACACTGCATGTTGCCTCCCCTTCTGACTTCCGCTGTGTTCATTTAACATGTAACATTCATTCATGGAGTGTCTGCTGTGTGCTTAGAGACTATCTTTGGAATCATCCCAATGGCCTTTTGGAAAAGACACCCAGCTTCCCTGGCCTGATGCCGACTGCTCAGTAGATTTTATTCATAATAGAACCCAAACTAACCACGTTTGCCATTTTTAAAAAGAGGGTTAAGAAAAAGAATGTCAGAACAGTTTAACTGTCTTTAAAAGCATTTTTTAAATGAACAAGTGATGTATTACTGTCCAAGTTTTAACACACTGAACTTTGCCAACATGTTGTCTTGTGGTCCCAAGGTTTTTGCACAACACTCAGTAATAGAACTTCTCCCAGGCCATATCTCTGTGCATTTTCTAAATATGTCATTCATTGATTAAGAAGCTCTATGTGTTTTGCTTTGTTTGTTTTTTAATTGAGGCTGCACATGTCTGTTCATGTGAAATTCTACAAGCAAGTGAAGTTCGCCACAATAGCCCATGCGCACTACAGTTAAAGGCTCAGGCACAGACACTCAGCAAGTAGTGCCATTAAAGTGTTTTGGTCAATTAAAAGCCCGTGAATGTGTAACTTACCACATCATAATAACAGCCCATTATTGACAGTTTGAGACCTTATTATAAATCTGGATATTTCTTTCTAGACTGGTGTGTATGTTTATATGAGACAGACAGACAGACAGACAGAGAAAGAGAGAGAGAAGGAGGAAACAGTTGTTAAATACTGCTAGTAATTCAACTTTGAAATAAAATTATCTTACTATCCTTCCTTCAAACCCCTGGGTCAGTTTAGCTCAAGCATATTCTGCTATTGTAAAGTAAATCAGGACTTTCTCAACACTTTACAAAAGGCAACACAAACAAGCTAAAAATTAGATAAACTCGAATTGATCAAATATCATCGAGAGCCATCAATCAACAAACATGAGAGAAAGGTCAAGAATGACTCTAAAGGTTTTGTTACAGCTGTTAAGATGGCATTGTCACTGATTAATTTGGGGAGAAACTAAGGGTAAATGGGTTTGGTAGGTTGGTGGGAAAATAATCTAGAGCTTGGTTTCAGATACCTATGAGATAACCATGTAGGGATGTTGAATAGACAGGTGGATGTTTGACATGATATATCCAGGCTAGAGATATAGATGTGAGACAGCTCTGCATATAGATGCTTTTTTAAAACATAAAATTAGATGAGATCAGCGAAGGAATAGGTAGGGAAGAAAGAGTTCCAAGGGCTGAGTCCTGAAGAACTCCAACATTTCCAGGTGGGAGACAGGAGGAACCAGGAGATGAGGTGGATGCAGAGCATCTAGGAAGGTAGGACACAAACCGAGACAGTGATGCCCCAGAAATTAAAGGAGGCAGTGAACAAGTATGTTAAGTGCTGCTGAAAGCCTAGTAAGATGAAGACCGAACACTGACCACAGACTTAACCAATGGGAGGTAATGTGACATTGTCAGGTTACAGTATTTGGGGACAGAAATTGGTAGATGTGGAGATGTAATAATAATGGCCTATGGAACTTTTCTCCTCTTGCCTACATTTTTTTTTAATAGAGAGAGAGCAGAAGGGAGAGAGAAAGAGAGGGAGAGAAACATCAATGTAAGAGAGAAACATCCATCGGTTGCCTGTTGTATGCACCCCAACCAGGGACCAAACCAGCAACCTGGGCATGTGCCCTGACTGGGAATCAAACCACTGATCTTTCCTTTTATGGGAGGATGCCCAACCAACTGAGCCCCAAGGGTCAGAGATTACCTGTTTTTTCTCAGTGAGAAAGGAAGCAAGGCCACCGGCTGAGAGCGAGGAGGGAGGTCGCCATTAGAGGTTGAGAAGAGAATGTGAGACCTAGTCTTCCAGAACAAAGGGAGAGTGAATGCACTACAGAAATAAAATGGAACTGCCAGTTAACATGAGATAAACAGGAACAAATTCCTAGTAAGAACAGTCCAAATGGTCTCATTATTAAGCATTCCAGTTGGAAGCAGGGGAAGCCTTAGAGATGGACAAATATCACACTCGTCACTGGGCCCCTTGAGACGGAGCCTTCTCTGATGACACCAGCTACTGCATGAACCCAGGCGGCTGTTTTGTTTTCTTTCTTCCTCGGGGCCTCACCTACTTCTGATTATTTGGCATTTTAGGAGCATTTCCCATCTATCAGTAACTAGAAGAGGCAAGTGACAAGCAAGTCTGACTACTCTGAAGGAGTCTTAGTTTATGCAGGGGTCACAAGCCACTCAGAAGGGACACATCTGGCCCAGCTGCCCGTTTTTTGTGAATACAAAGCCTTGTTTACTTTATAACACAGCCACACCCCCGCTTTTATGTATTGTTTGTGTCTGCTCTCCACTACAATGGCAGAGTTGAGTCCTAGAGAATTTATGGCCCCCAAACCTAAAATATTTACTCTGTTGCTTTACAAAAAGAAAAAGAAAAGTTGCCTCACCCTGATTTCAAGCAGTGGTTCTCAAACTTCACCATGTATTAGAATCACCTCTAGGATTGTTAAAAACAGATTATTGGGCCCAATATTAAGGGATCCTGATTCAACAGGTCTGTAATGGGACCCAAATTCACATTTCTAACAATTTCCCAGGCAGTACCGATGCTGCAGGTCCAGGGACTGCACTTTGAGAGCCACTGGCTCAGGGAAAGCCCTGAATATGTCACCTGAATATGCCTGCTGTGCTCACATCATAAAGATTTTATTCATGACTCTGTAGTGAACATGAACTTTTCCGTTATAACTCTAGGTTCAAATGCATAAGTAGATATAAAAGGAAAAGGAACACGAGCCCTTTAAAAAATTCTCTAAACGGGCACATGCTGAGCCAAAGAGATAAGGGAACATAAGCCTCACATCACCCCTTGGTCTCATGAAGCCCCAGTGAGGGTTTCTCTAAGGGCTGCTATATTGACTGTATTGTCTTATGAGCAGCTCTGAAAAGGGAAACTTATTTTCTCTTGCTTTAGAACAGCATCAGATGGCCCACACTCAGAGCAAACTTAGATCAACAAATTTTGCACCCTTGTGCCAAGACTGAATCATTAAAATTGATTCGATCCCACCAGTTGCTTCAGACTGAAAGGTAATCAGGGCCTTCTTCCAACACACATGCAATCCAACTAGGGTTGCCAGATTTAACAAATAAAAACACAAAATGCCTAGTTAATCAGGAATTTCAGATAAGCAGTGAATAGGTTTTTAGTATAAGTATATTCCATGCACTATTTGGGATATACTTATACTTTTAAAAAATCATTATTTGAAGCGCAAAATAAATAGGTATCTTAATTTTTTTAAGATTTTATTTATTTATTTTTAGAGAGAAGGGAAGGGAAGGAGAAAGAGAGGAAGAAAAACATCAATGTGATAGAGAAACATTGATTGGTTGCCTCTCACACACACTCCAACAGGGGACTAAACCTGCAACCTAGGCATGTGTCCTGACCAGGAATTGAATCGGTGACCTTCCACTTTGCGGGACAATGCCCAAGCAAGTGAGCCACACCAGTTAGGGCAGGTACCCGTATTTTATCTGTCAGGCTCAACTCTTAGGTTCTCCAAAGAATTCAGTTACATTTCACTTTATTTGGTCTTCCTAGAAAGCTCACATGTATATGTACGTAGAACATTGGATATAGGTAGAAAATCTACCATGGTCCTCCCCTTAGGAAAATACAGTCTAGTAGAAAGTGGCACAGAAATTATTTTATCACCGGCAAGGCAAGCCGATCCTAGAAATGGAATTACACAAGCAAGATGCCAGAGGCACTGAAACCACCTGGAACCATTTACCTCTACACCAGATGGCCTTAGGCCATCATCTGATCTTTTATCTGCGAAGAAGTGTCATTGTCACACTGTCAGTGGTCAGCGTCTCCAAGTGTCAGCCTTTAGCTATCCCTCCTCCAACTTTCCAATCCGAAGCTTCCAATTTGCAAATGCAGTTAAAGTAACAGACTTGTTCAAATCACGCTTAAACTGAAAACAAACAGGCCCCAGGAGAAAGCCTGGAAATCTCTCCTCTGCATAAAACATTCACACACACTGAAGGATAAAAGACCAGCTAGAGCCTGAGCAGGCACACAACCAGGAGGGTAAAGGAATGCACCTGTCCCATAGGAGAAAAAGCTGAAAGAGCCTCTTCCCATTTGCTGTCTGCTGCCTGGAAGGCGACATTCTAGCTAGATCTCCAGAAACGACCTTATGACCTTGAGGAAGGATGCCACAGTCTAAGGGGGTAGCACAAAAGAGAGAAAAACCTGGGTCCCTGTGGTTTGTTTCGTGGGACAACCACACCAGCTCCAAACAGTCTGCATCTGGAATTCCTTTACTTGAGACAATAAACCCAAATATAATGAAGCCTAAACTATAGGCGAGTATCTGTTCATCACGGCCAGACACCATCCCTAAATGCTACAGGCTCAGGGGCATATCAAAATATAAAGAAACTCCAAAACAAGGTTACCAAAATTATGTTAAATTGTGTTAAATTTTGGTTACCTTGTTTTGATGTTTCTTTATATTTTGATATACCATGAGACTATGGGACATTTACACAATGGAATAATACTTGACCATACAAAAGAACATTTTACCCTTTCCAACAGTATGGATGGACCTGGAGAACATGATGCTAAATGAAATAAGCCAGTCAGAGAAAGAAAAATAACATATGGTTTCATTCATATGTGGAATCTAATGAATGAACAGAACTAACAAGCTAACAGAGACAGACTCGCAGACGGAGCAGGATGACAGCTAAGCAGGGAGGGTTGGGTAGAGGGACTGAGCAAAAAGGGAAAAGGACACATGGACAGTAGTGTGGTTATTGTGGGGGGAGGGGCATGGGGACTAAATGGTAATGGAAAAAAATACAAATTTTTTCTATTTTAAACAAATCTCATGGAGGTTAGGGACACCAATCCCCATGCAGTCAAAATCTGTATATAACTTTTGACTCCCAAAACTTAACTACTAACAGCCTACCATTGATCAAAGGCCTTAGCAGTAGCATTAACATATATTTGTATGTTATATATATTATATACTGTATTCTTACAATGAAGTAAGCCAGAGAAAGGAAAATGTTAAAAAATTGTAAAAAATATATATAAAATGCATTTACAGTATTCATTGAAAAAAAATCCACGTATAAGTGGACCCACACAGTTCAAACCCATGTTGTTCGAGGGTCAACCGTATACGCACTTGATGGATGAATGGGTTTTTTTTTCCTACAAAAATAAATGTGCTATTTACTTCTTTCAATCCTGTAAATTGTGACTGTACATGTAACTTCATCTGGAAACAATGTCCAAAACATTTCAATAGAAATGCAATTTAAAACCACAATGAGATGCCACATACCTAGGCTAAAAATAAGTGTAAGTAAATAAAAAATGGGAGGACCAAGTGCTGGCGAGGATGCAGAGCAACTGGAACCCCCGTGCACTGACAACGGGCATACGAAATGGTACAGCCACTCTACACAAGAGCTGGGCAGTGTCTCGTGAGGTGAGTCATACACTTACCCTGTGACCCAGCAATCTGACTCTAAGAAATGAACATTTATGTTCATACAGAAACCTGTACATGGATGTTTCTAGCAGCTTTATTCATAAGCACCAAAATCTGGAAACAGCCCAAATGTCCTGCAGCTGGTGAATGGATAAACAAGCAGTGATATATGCGCAGCAATAAAACCATTGATACATGCAATAACATGGATGAATCTTAAATGCACTATAACATGGGAAAGAAGACAGACTAGACTCAGAAGACTATGTAATTTCATTTATAGGGCATTCTGGAAAAGGCAAAACTCTAGGGATGAAAAACAGATCAGCGGTTGTCAGGGATTCAGGTAGGGTGGGTTGATTAAACAGAGCAACACGAAAGAATTCAGGGGGCGACAGAACCTCGCTGTATCTTTATCGTGGTGGTTACACAACTCTGCGCATTTGCCAAAACCCATAGAACTGTGCATCAAAAGGAGTATTTCGTTCACTCTATGTGAATTGAAAATAAATGTTTAAAAAGTTGAAATGAGTGGTCTTCAGGAAAATAGCTGCGGGCTATATGGCTTTCCTGGGGTGTCCACCTTGGACCCAGTCTCAGCGTCTGCCCCAGTAGGAGTCCATCCCCGCCCCGCCACCTGCAGACACTGTCTGGACTTTCTTCCAGGCCCTAATACAGTGGTAGGCGGAGGGGATTCTCCATCCAAATCCTGGACACATTTTAACACCCGCCACTAACTGGCACCCCTGAAATGCAGAACAATAGCCCTATTGTGTGCAGCTCCATACAGGCCACTGCATAAACATTAGCAACAAGTTCCATGGTGACTCCCTGCGACTGGCCTTCACAGCTGCCCAGCTCCCAGGACTTGAGGATCTGCCCAGGGTAACATGGAGTCTGGATGCAGTTCAATGTGTCAGTCTTAAATCTATAGTTCATAATAGTCTCAGTCCTTGGAAACTCCTTGGTAATAATACAGACAACAGACACACTGCCACCAAAATCCCCAGTTTCAGGCTCCTGATAGTGATTCCTGACGATCCCCCGGAGGACACGGTACCCTAAAGCTTTGAACACCCAGGGTTAATCCCTGAGAGTCAGGCCATGGAAATTCCATCTGCTCGGGAGGGATTCTAACCAGGGCGCATTTGCTTTGACACCTCCTCAGCATAAGCACAGTCTGTCTCTCTTGACCTTATGAGCTACTAAGCCTGGTTTATTAAATATTGAGTATCCAAGGCTTATTGCAATAGGGGTATTTTTGTCGACCAAAAAAAAAAAATCCCTCAAACATAAATCATTTAAGGCACCCTCTGCATTAGCTGGCATGAAATAAACAGAGCCTGTCTTGTGGGAAGAAGGTGCCAGAATAGCGTTGCCAGCTTCAAACCTCCTGCCTGGCCATCATAAACTCCACCCTAGATGCTTGAAATATAGTAAAAACCTTCACAGAAAGGTTTCTTCCCAACTATTTTTTTCCACCCACCTGCGCTGGGTAACCTGAGCCCTCCTTGAATGTGCTGTAAATGCAGCACGGCATATTGGAAAACACAAGGACTTTGTAACTAGACAGACTCGGATTCAAATCCAGTCTCTTCCTAGGAGCCCTGAGCACTTTGCTTAAGTTCTCTGTGCCTCAGTTTGCTCATTTATAAATGGGGATAATAATTGGTTCCCTTTGCAAAAACGGTGAATGAAATCAATGAGACTCTACGCAAAACACCTAACATGGGCCTGGACTCATAAAACATGCTCATCACATCTGAGTCTCTCCCTTAGGTGATTGCCTCTGCCTGGAGTTCCCCCAACTTAAAAATAAAGCTGACACAGAAAGCAGAGGCAAATGACCAGAGAGCAGAAGGAAGGAGCCATCTCCTCCAAGTTAGAGGACCTGGTTCAAAGGAGTGACTGATACACGAGTGAGGAAAAGAAACTGGGTCTCCAGTTGTGTCTCCTTGACTAATGGTCAAGTGGGGTCCCTTCCTAGGGAGGTTTATGCCAACAAACCTCTGCTCTATCACTCCCTCAAGCCTAATTCGCACCTGGTTGGAATTCTTTATTGGCCCAAGAATCAATGAAAAACAAATTAAATGACCAATGTCCATCAGAATACAGATTTTTTTTTTTTTAAAGTGCTTTAACTGCTCCCACCTCCTAGGATGCTCTTGGAAAATGCCCTGACATTTTCTGGAAACTTTTTACACAGCATAACCTAAAAACCAAGATTGTTTTCCAGTGGAAAACAGCTCTTCACAAAAATAAGAGACTGAACATTCATTAACGACGGTCACAATTTTGAAAAGCTTTTACATAAATCCTCGCCAGAAGTCATGTTTCCCCAGCACAACCCTCTGAATGAAAAGCTGACTCTCTCCACAGCCTAGACCCTGCAGGGGGAGCTTGGTAAGTCAGCATCCAATGTATCAGTCTATAGAGTGAGTCCATCAGAGGGCACGTATTTGCCCTCCGAAGTTTCCCATAAACAGGGAAGAGCATTAGCCAACCCCTGCTATCAGATGTAGTTTATCACATGTTTGGATCATAGGGCAATATTTTATACACTAGTTAAAATAAAATTGCATTACTTATAGAGTACCTATGGACTATGATTCGGAGACACAGGAAACTCACATATTTATGATGGTTGGTGTATAATAGATGATTATTCAGCACCTGATACCTGTTGCGCCCTGCAAATTACCATGCTGGTGATATAGAGATTGAAGACAGGCCTCTGTCTTTTGTGTACTTTTGATGTAGTTGATAATATGGGATTTCTGCCCCCACAGAGCCCACAGTCCAATGGGGCAAAAAGATAAACATACAGTGAACAAATCAATCCATCCCTTAGCAGATGCGAGCAGACAGAAAGCAAGAGGAGAGGGACATTTTGAATAAATAATCTGGAGAGTAGATTTCTTCACAAAGAAATAAGTAAATAAATACACAGACAGATCTCTCTCTCTCTCTCTCTCTCTCTCTCTCTCTCTCTCTCTCTCTCTCTCTCTCACACACACACACACACACACACACACACACATGCACACCAATACTTAGCATTAACAGGAAAAGGGGAAGGAGAGAGAAAGAAGAAAAACAACTCCCCTGCGCTGTTTCGAGCCCAGCCTGTCCCAAGTCTTACCTGGGGAGGTTACCACAATAGACTAGAATGGTCTCTCCTTCCCACCTCCAACACTAACAGGAAGAACATCGGAGGGCACCAGAAGGCCAGAATAGCACCCGCAGAACCCAAGGCATGGTCAGAATTAGAGAAGCATCCAAGATACAAAAATGTTTCAAAGAAACAGGACAGAGGTCAGATGAGAAGGAGGGCAGAAGGGATGCTGAGGCCCAGGCCCTGCAGTCCTGGCTAGCAGATTCCCCGGGGTCTAGCTGTGTTCTTTCCTTTTCTCCATTTACACATAGCCTGTTCTGTGGTCAGTCTGCCTTGTTGCACCACCCTCTGAGCAGCAGCCATCATGAAGGTACAACATGGCCTCATCCAAGGAGGCAAAACGTCAGGAAAGGTGATAGCCACAATCTACCTTCTTGCATGTAGGTAGACCATGCAATCTTGTCGGTCAACTTTTAATATTTGAAAAGAACAGAGAGGCAGATTCAGTGGTTGCTTCATTTTTACTCATTGCATTTATACACACAAGAAATGCATACCCCTTTTAAACAAGGAAAATAAAAATCTCCAGAATCCCACCACCCAGAGGAAACTATTACTGTTTTAACATGCACTCTTTTTGCTGTGCGTATTTATCATGTACAAAATGGGATTCTACAATACACAATACATAAGGTTTTAAACCTCCCTTTTCACCACTAACTCCATTGTAAATTTACCCATTTGTATAGATTGAGCCATGGATCTGTGCCATAACTTACCTACTTTCTACTTAGGTTCATTCTTAATTCTTCCATTATGTTTCTGTCTTTCCCCTCACCCCTCATTTTTACAGAATGTCACTAAATTAGAGGCATACTGTCTTTACAGCTAAAAAATATCAGAGTCACCTTAAATCCTGAGTCCTTATTTTTGTTCTCTCTACCGTTGGTGAATGCCTTTTGCATGGGTAGGGAGAACTAGGATGAATGGATAGAAGTCTCAGAAAGATGAAATTCCATTTAGTGGAAAAAGCAATCCTTACATACTTAAATAAGGAAATAGGTCATCAGTAAGGATGTTTTAGAAAGAATTTAATCATACATCTAATGGTTCCTTGTGGTAGATTTCACCTTCTATAAATAGACAGTGAAGTTAACTAAGTTTTGCTATCAGAACAATGACACAATTCCTCAAGGATGAGACATTAAAAGGAAATGGAGTAGTACTACTTCTTGTGGTTGTCAATCCCTGAGTTCTAAGGCAATGTCTGCTCTGCAGAGAACACCATGGTGGCCACCGGAAGCAAAGGCAGTTATGGTTTCCAGCCTCAGAAACTCTCTCTACCACCATCCGTTGAACCTCCTGCCCTCTTCACTAGACGTTGCTCCATTAGTGTCATTGTTTTCATCACACTCCTCCCGTTTCCTTCAAGACGTCCCTTCAGTAATAATTCCTCCTTTCTACATCTCCAACCACTTTCTACTCTCAAGTCTTTTCCTATCACCTTAAAAAAAATTCTTTGACCCTGTATCTCTAATTCTCATCCTTCCTGCCCCCTGTTTCGTGGCCAAGCTCATTGAGAAAATGGCCTGCACATCGTTTCCACTTTCCTCCTTCACGGCAGTCTGACTTCGGCCTTTATGATGCACTGAAAGTGCTCCTGCTGAAGATGCTGACAGTTTCCTAGGGGCCCAAACCCATGGCACACCCAGGGTGTTAGCTGTCGGGACCTCTCCTAGGCTTCCCTCTGGCTTGGTTAGCTTCTCACTTCTGACACTTTCTTGCTGTCCTCATTCTGCTTATCTGTGGATCTATTACAGCATAGCAAGTTGTCCCATGTCATCGTCAGTTCAGGCTGCTGTAACAAAAACACCATAGACTGAGCGGTTTTAACAACAAACATCTATTTCTCACAGATACAGAGGCTGGCAAGTCCAAGATCAAGGCTCTGACAAATATGGTGCCTGGTGAGGACCCACTTCCTGGTTCATAGACTGTATTTTCTCACTATGTCCTCACATGGCACGAGGTGTGAGAAAGCTTACTGGGGTCTCTTTTACAAGGGCACTAATTCCATTGATGAGGGCTTCACCCTCGTGACCTAAACACCTCCCAAAGGCCCCCACCTCCTAATACTATCACATTGTAGGTTAGGATTTCAACATACGAAGGGAGAATACAAACATTCAGTCCATAAAACCATAAAACTTAGCAACTTAAAGCAACAATTTTGTCATGCTTACAGATTTATGGGTCAGAAATTCAGAAAGAACATGGTGGGTAACATTTCTCTGCTTCATGAAGGACTCAAAGGCTATAGGCTGAATTTACAGCAGGGGGCACTTCTGGGTATTGATACTGGTTGTCAGCTGTGACCTCAGAGAGAGTTGCAGGTCAGAACCCCTACACTTGGCTTCTCCCTGCAGCCTGAGTCCCTCAAATCATGGCAACCTCAGATTCTCACATGGGCTCAGGGCTCCAAAGGAACCAGTGAAAGCTGCATCTTCTTTTATTACCTAGCCTTGGAAGTCACACGGCATCACCTACACTGGACTCACAAGCCTGCTAGATCATGGGAAAGAGACATAGACCCCGCCCCCCCAGAAGGAATGTCACTGTCATACAGTAAGAAGAACATGATGGATGGAGGATATTGCTGTGGTTGTCTTTGGAAAATGCAGTCTGCTACAATCCTCTTCCGTGGCTTTTTTCCTATGCCCAAATTAATGATAGCATTCATTCTCCAGAGTTTGATAACACATTTTCCCAGGACAACCTTAGCCATACTTTGGGCTTTAACTTTCATCTACACTTCAGTGGTTCCTCAGTCAACATTTGATCTAGAATATGTACTAAAAACTTCACCTGGATTTGAGATGCTTCAAATTCAACAAGTCCAAAACAGTCCTCCCTTGCTCTTCATTGAGTCTGATTTATTTTCTGTACTCCCCAATGTGATTTGTGACACCATCTAATTTCTGAAGTCATCCCAGTGATGATGATTTCAGAAATCAGGCCCTCAGTGACCACCCATATGCCCAACTCCAGGGCCTGTGCTATTTCATTTCCCCCACTGCCTACTCTTGTCTCAAATAACTGATGCCATTTTGAAAACAGACCAGGGATCCTGGAAGTCAAAGGTGTGAGAGCCTACTAAAAGGAACTACCGAGTTCAAGAAGTCGTCTTGGAGAAAACGTCTTCCAATGAAGCAGAGGAATGTCAAGTGTCAAATCGCCTAAGTGATCAGCAGAGAAGAGTTGTTGAATGGTCTCCCCTTGGGGACAGGTGCTGGAGAAACCCAACCTTTGGGGGACAGTAGCATTATCATGCAAATAAGTTACACAACCGTAAACACGAAATGTATTCCACCAGCAAGTGGGTTCACATATGCATACCTAACAAATGACAATCTAGATGGAGGCAGCTGACATCGCTGCATTGACAGCAGAGGTGGGCAGAACTTCCACAAAGGTATATGTCTACTAAGGCTTAATTTATTACACAGGTGTCTCAGAACTGTTGCAAATCAGTCTCTGTGGCAAATGACAGAATAAGAAAGTCAAACTGACAAGCCAAAAAGGAGTAAATCAGCTATTTATTGCTATATAACAAACCACTGCAAAATTTAGTAGCTTAACATAACAATTCACGATTCTGTAGGTTGACTGAGCGGTTCCTCTGCTGGTTTCACCTGGGCTCACTCACGCAGCTGCAATAGGCTGGAAGGCAGTCCCCAAGATGGCCTCACGGACATGCTGAGCCAATGGTGCTAGCAGTTGGCTGGGGCACTTCGGTTCTCCCACACATGGCCTCTCATCCTTCAGCAGACTGATTTTCTTACATGGAGGCCTCAGGGCAGAGGTCTAAGGGGTGAAGGCAGAAGCTGCAAGGCTCCTTGAGACCCAGTCTCCAAAATTCATACAGTGTTGCTCCCATCACATTCTATGAATCAGAGCAAGTCACCAGCCCAGATTCAAGAGGCAGGGAAATAGACTCCACCACTTAATGGAAGGACCCACAAAGAAACCGTGGCCATATTTAATGTATCACAGGAAGCTGAAATGGGAGATACAAGGGAGCCTTGAGCATAGCTGCATCCAAAGGCTCACAATGTGTTATCAGACACCTGTCTCGAGTTTCTTCTTTCAGTTTGTTTCTCTCTATATTGGCCTTATTCTCAGGCCATTTGTAGTGACCGAGTGACCACCAACCACTATAGACCTACATCCTCACAATGCCCCAACCCCAGAACTTCTCTTCCCCAATAGTTTCAACAAAATTCCCAGAATTGAATTCATTGGCCTACCATGGGTCACGTGACCATCCCTGACCAGAAGTCTGCACACACGGATTGAGCAAGTCCTAGTCACACACTTACTCTGCAACTGGGAGGTGGAATCAGTCCACTTAAATTGTGAGGACTGGGAATGAGGGAGGGATTTTCCCCAAAAGAGAGTACAGATTCTGGGGAAGGGACTAGTCAAGAAACACGTATAAATTACCCATGGACATGGACAACAGGTGGGGATTGACTGTGAGAGCGGCGGGAGGGCTGGGTGGAGGAGGACAAAGAGAAAAAAATGGGGACAATTGTAATAGAATAACAATAAAATATTTTTTAAAAAAAGAAAGGAGAGACTCTATTACCAGAAAAGAGAGAAAGGGTACTAGGCAGACCAAAGCAACAGATGGTTACCATAATAGGCTTCTCAAGATGATGACAGGGCAAACAGCCACCAGAGTGCACTGAAATTCTCTCTCCCGATGCACCACACAACTTCCCCAGCTGACAAGTCCCAGTTTCCCAGTGGGGTGGTATGTGCACCACTGAATAGCTTGTTGTGAATATGAAAAACAAAGACACAGGACAAAGCCTTTGGCAACAGCACTTGCACAATTCTTCCATCTGGCAAAAGATGTCCTTTCTTGGACATTTGTCACATTACTCCGAAAGATGCCCCTCCCTAATAAGAATCAGAATGTTCTTTGTCTTTTAACTTAGTGGTTTTTCTGGATCAGATGCAAACACAATTTCCTCCTTGCCTCCCACAGCCCTATTAAAAGCCAACGCATAAATGAATGAATGAATGAATGAATGAATGAGGGAATGAATCAAAATGTCCCTCAGTAACTAGAATTGTGCCCAGGCCCAAAGTCCCAGGTACAGGAGGCAAAGGGGTCACTGAAGCAATCCAACCAGTCCATCTCTTTGGAACCTCTTGGACTCCAATGCACTAACTTACTTTGTAACACTTTTCATCTTCCCAGACACCTCCAGAGTATGGGACAAGGGGCTGAGAAAAGAAATCTTCATTTTAATTTCATCTCATGGAATAGCTGTTGCAGGTGGCCCTTAAAACCTGATCTTCCTCGGAATTAGACATCACTGTTTTAGAACCACAGCTGCCCAGCTAAGATTCTTAATTTCATGTCAGTGCAGGAATGGTTCCAACCCAAAAACAAGATGTTTCACCACCCTCAAACATGAACATAGCATCTGGGAGAGCAGAGGCCAGAGACATGAGGAGGCTCTCTTCCTTCCAAGAGAGCTTGTCTTCACATATGTGAACAGCTACTGGCAAAAGCAAATGGAATTAGCATTCATTTACGAATCTTTTAAGTGACAGACTGCATAAGTCATAGATTCCAGGCCTTGCCTAAAGTTTTATTCCCCTCTACAATTTCAGCCTCAAAAAGTCTCAAACTACAATGTGCATGAGAATCACCTACAGAGCTTATTAGAAATGCAGATTCCTGGACCAGGTAGAATCTCAGGTGAGCCACACACTGGACTTTAGGAAATACACTCTTGAGAAATACAAGTCCACAGGATGAACAAGATTCTCAAGTGCTGGTTCTCAGCTCCTCAGAGAAGAGGCCAATATTAGTGTCTAGCTAACTCGCTGTAGTTGAGGCCAATAATGACATCCAGTTACAGGTGGCATGACTAAAGACTCCACGTACTGGACCAGGCCATCGTGGTATGTGCTCATGAGCCCAATCAGCCATGATGAGTGCAGGGATGGACAAGCAATCTGTATGTGAAACACAACTCACTTTCTTTAGCAATGGGGAACACCTGGTTGTCAGGTTTTTCATAATTAATACAATCGCCTTAAATGTCAATGGTCTTAATACACCAATTGAAAATATTTAGAAGGGGAGAAAAGTGGATGCAGGGGGCACAAGCCACCTTATCTGGAAACATCCCCCTAGAAAGTCATGTTAACAGCAAGGGGTTTTGTTTCTGAAATGCTCTAAAAGCAGATTGGTTCACGTGTGGGCCCAGCCCCAGGTCCTGCTGTGACTGGCTTTGCAACCCCAGACAAGGGAAGGCTTGGCATGGGTGAGAGGAAAGGAGCATTTAAAAATACCAGGCACTGCTCCTCCAGCTCCAGGGAACTGCCTGGGGACCAGATCTGGGAACATTCTGGGCAATCACCACCTGACCCCCAAACTCAGAAGCTCTGAGGAAGACATGTCAGCAGGGCCTCCTGATGGCAGAACTGCTTCTCACAATCTTAGAGGAAAAAGGAAAGGTGATCTAGTTTACTTGAGCTTTCTTCAGATGCTCAACTCAGGAAAACTGCCTACCATCCCAGGTAAGGAGAAAATGAAAGAAGATTCCAGGAACGAGAGGGTATACAGTGCCTGGAGAAGATGCAGCCGCATGGCATAAAGAGAAATCACATCAAAGCACATCTTTCCTCCATTGATTCCATTTACAGGGACCCTCCTAACCTGTAGCAGGTTGGGAAATGGGAGCGATCTGATTTATTGCACAAAAAATTAGTTTGACCAAAGAAAAAGAATCACAGATTAGAAATCTTGCATATAAAGGGGGGAAACTAAGTGAAACAAAACAATTTGGGGTTCTCATGTGAAGCTCCCATATTTTATTATTTTATCTGCTATTTTTATAAAGATTTTATTTAATTATTTTTAGACAAAAGGGAAGGAAGGAGAAAGAGAGTTAGAGAAACATCAATGAGTGGTTGCCTCTCACATGCCCCCCAGCTAGGGACCTGGTCTGCAACCCAGGCACGTGCCCTGACTGGGAATCAAACCAGGGACCCTCTGGTTCACAGGCTGGCACTCAATCCACTGAGCCACACCAGCCAAGGCTCATCTGCTATTTTTATGAAGAGTGAACATTTACTGAGGATCCTGCCATTACTTCATTTAAGCTCCACAATGACCCAGTGAGGTAAATGATACCTTCAATTTACAGATGAGAGAATGGAAGCTTAGACCTCAGTTAATTTGTTCAAGAATACATAGCTAGAAAGTGGCAGAGCTTGGACTTAATCCTAGGTCTCTTTGGCCCCAAACCACTCAATACACTGCCTTCTGGATGGGCAAGAAAGCAGGATACAGTCAAATGGTAACAAATCAAAGTTCTCCCATCACCCAGCAATGAGGAAGGAGGTGCATTTCATAATCATGGTAGATGCAGCTTTAAGAAAAGGTATAAAATTGGAAATCGACAGTAGATGGAGTCTAGGTTGTGGGTCCAGTCTTTTTTTCTCAGACTCTACCTTGATGGGAGAAGAAAGCATAATAACACACAACCTGGAGAGGGTATGGGATCCTCAAAGCCAAGGTGAAAATGAGACAGATGGAAGTGATACGGTAGTAATACACTTTGTCCTCTCTTCGGCCCCTGACTTCAGACTGCCTGGGTCAGTGCAGCTATGAATTTGCTCTAAGGTTTTCTGAAGTCACTGCCAGAAATGCAGGGAGAAACCATCTGCAGAAGGAGGGCCCTGGACACTGTCAGACACTCGTCAACAAATACAAAGGACTTCCATTTCAACCACCAAATGGGGTATTGATTTTAAAAGGCCTCTCAGGAATACATTGTGCCAAGCATGAAACATGCCCCCTGCGTCCTAGACGCTTCGCCATGTGACTCTGCGTGTGTCTGCACTGGTTGCATTGCTATTAACAAGCATTAGGAGTCTTAATGTTAAGATCTACCCCCACTTCTTCAAACGGTATCTCTGGCTACTTGTTTTGGTTCCAACCATTTTAAATAGGTTAATTAGCCAAAGGCAACTAAGAAAGATAATCCTTTACAAAAATTTAAGCTATTTCTTCCCCTTGACTAGACTTGTGTAACTTCCCCAAGATCTCCAGGGAATCTGTGAGTGGAAAGGTCATGGACAGAGCAACTGAGGTGCAGATCTGGGTGCTGGCTGTGGCTGTAAGCGATGGCTTGTTGGCTGTGTGGACTTGGACGATCCTTGCCTCATGTATGAAAGGAAGGCATCCTGAGATTTCTTCCAACTGTGGGTCTACGTAATCATGCTCTCCTCATTTGGTTGCGGGGTTGGAATCATCTTCACTGACCTATTTATTCTACTCTGTAAGTGTCCACATTCTTCCTACATTCCTTTTTTCCTATCAGCTCCTGATCTTGGAATGTCTATGCTGGTAGTCACAATGGAGGTTAGTTAGTCTTCCTTCAATAGATGAAGGAACTGCCTTATTTCATTTAACATTAAGTGAAAGACAAATACCATATGATCTCACTGATAAGAGGAATCTAATGAACAAAATAAACTACTGAACAAAATAGAACCACAGGCATGGAAACACGAAACAGACTGAAAGTGACCAGGGGGGTAGGGGTAAGGGGATAATGGTGGAAAGAAAGGGGAGGGACTAGTTAAAGAGCGTGTATGAATGACCCATGGTCATGGACAACAGTGTGGGAATTGACTGTGGGAGTGGAGGTAGGAGGGGTGGAGGAGGGCAAGGGGAGAAAAACTGGGACAACTGTAATAGACTAACAATAAAAAATTTTTTAAATAGATGAAGGAACTGACCACACAGTCACAGAGCTCCCTTTCTAGGCTCTGACCATCAACATCCAGTGCACTTCTCCCCTCACATCCCACCCGCCACTCTCTTGGTCTCCCAAAGCTACAGGTCCCAAAGGGGACACTGGGCTTGTTGCCTCAGCACCCCTTCCATTCTCCCACCTTGTACAGCCATGTGGTCAGGATAAAGGAGGAGGAATCACCTGACCCCCAGCTCCAGAAATGGGTACCCAATCACCTTCCCTGCCACAGTGGATGGTCTATGGAATCCAGGCCTAAGTTTCTCACCCCATGGCACTCTCCTGGCCAAAAGGTTGATTAGAGGAATGGGCATTTGACCCTGACTGGTGTGGCTAAGGGGACTGAGCACCGTCATGCAAACCAAAAGGCTGCCAGTTTGATTCCCAGTCAGGGCACATGCTTGGGTTGCAAGCCAGGTTCCCAGCTGGGGGTGTGCAAGAGGCAACTGACTGATGTTTCTCTCACACATCGATATTTTTCTCCCTCTCTTTCTTCCCTCCCTTCCCCCCTCTCTAAAAAAATAAATAAAATCTTAAAAATACTACAGGGTCCAGCAGAAGTAACGCCTGCTTAAGTGTGGTTGGTAGGGTAATAATATGGGTGTAATAATTTATAGTTTTAATTTGAACATTTCACCTAAAATGTCATATGGTGTGGTTGAGTGTGATGTTGTTATGTTACAGAATTACATGATTATGATTTTGTAATAAAATCTTTTTTATTATTTGTGCCAGATCCTGTATATTTAAAAGAAGAAGAGTGGGCATTTGATCTAATTTAGATCAATAAGCTAGGAGCCAAAGTTTTCTGAAAGCATCCAGGGAAAGGGCTACTGGAAGCCAATTATCTCTTCCTCCTTTTAGAAATTGTTGTTTAGATATGAAGCTTGGAACCACTGCAGGAATTCCACCACCCTGAAAACCCAGGCTTCTGATTAAACAGACACCACAAAAGGCAGAGGGCAGAGAGAGCCATTCACTGAGTGCTTTGATGGCATCATTAAACTACTGAATCAAACCAGTCCTGAATCCCACTTCATATCTGTCTCTTCTGCTATTACTTGAGCCAATGGGTAAGCCAGTTCAAAATTTCTTATCTGTTTCTTATAATGTACATTCCCAAATGATGTATATCTGCCAAAGATCACACAAAGCTGGTCTACAATTACATTTTAAAGGCCTCCTGACTAGTACTAGAGAGTAAAACCAGCTCCCTCGTGCTTTTACTGCTTGCACACAAAACCCAGGAGACTCCCCTTCTTTGACCACCAATGAAGAACTCAGGCAGAGCTCCTGTCTCACAGCTCTGCATCACACACAGCTGCCCCACCCAGAGGCCGAGGGGGCAACGATGGCGCCTAATCCCCTTCCTCTGTACCCCTCCACGGCAACACCAGAGACCGGAAGGATGGCAATGCAGATACCTTTTTCAGTCTACTTGTTTAAAAATCAGTGACAACTCCTAACAAATGAATAGGTCCCAAAGTTATCTCCACTGGGTGCTAACACCACTGATGCTAGGTGCCTCCTGATGGAAGTCCGTACCAACTCCCATGAAATACACTTGCAAAAATATATCAAATTTGTATCTGATCAAGCCTCCAGATCTATCATTTTACAGGAACATGTCACGTGACACTAAGGAATGCAATCAGCAAAATCTAGTGTGGAAAACCCTAGCACAACCTGTTTATGCAACAAATAAATCACAAAGTAAAAAGGAGGTGGAGGGAAACTCATAGATTAAAAGAGATTTAAGATGTAGACGAGTGAATATGTGGACCTTGTTTAGATCTTGATTCAAGTAAAAGGAAAGCATATTTGAGAGATAATCAGGGCAATTTAAATGTTGATTGAATTATTTATATGAAGAAATGAATCATTGTTAATATTCTTTCATTGTGATATAGTATTGTGGTTAGAGTTTTTGTAAGGCTTTATCTTTTAGGTGTATGTATATGAAAATATTTACAGATGATAAAATACAATGTCTGGATTTGTTTCAAAATAATCTAAGTGGAAAACTAGGGGGGCGGGCGGAAGACATGAGTTTGGCCTGGAGCTGTTTATTTTTGAGACTGGGTGAGGGCTCCATGATTCGTTACACTGTTCTCTCCTATTCTGTGTACGTTTGAAAGTCTTCAGAATAAAGAAAAGGGGGATCTTTTATGAAAGGACCCAAAGGTGAAAGATAGTCCAAATTATTGTAATTTCTATCATCTTAGAAGAGGAAGACCTTTTTCATTCCAACCCCAAAGACAGATTAGTGACATAAAGGTATAAAATTTAGTAGATGAAAACCGCTGTCTTTTCACAATGACAGACACATGCCAAACATGACAGAAAAACAAGTTATTATCCTTAGTATTAAAAAAAACAACAACTGGCCCTGGTCAGGTGGCTCCCTTGGTTGGAGTGCCATCCCGTGCACCAAAAGGTTGCAGGTGTGGCCCCCGGTCAGGGTGCCCGTGGGAGGCAACCGATCAATGCTTCTCTCTCACATCAATGCTTCTCTCTCACATCAATGCTTCTCTCTCTCTCCCTTCCTCTCTCTTTAAAAAATCAGTAAACGTATCTTCGGGCAAGGATTAAAAAATAATTTAAAAATTTAGAAAAAGTTAAAAACTCTTCCAAGTCAGTCAGTAAGGTAGGAAAAAGATACATAAATTATTACCCCTATTTTAAAAATTAGCAGAATATCTGTCCAGATGATTCCCAAGAGAAAAGGAACTAATGTAGGATTGCCAGATATAATACAGAATACCCAACTAAGTTTACATTTCACATAAGTAACAAATAATTTCAGCTAATAATAAGTAATTTCTTATTTGGGCCATACTTATACCATAACATTATTTCTTGCTTATCTAAATTCAAATTCATGCAATTTACATTGTTTTACATTAGATCATTCAAAATTTACATTATTCCGTGACATTCAAATTCACCCAACTTATAATTGAGGCAAGCCTACGTTAGGATTTTTATTCACCAACTCTGACAACCCTAACTAATGGCACATGAATTTGAGAAAGTCGTTGCCCTCGGCCCTCATCATCTAGGTAGAGCAAGTGCAGTGAGAAGAGCAGAAAGAAGCCAGGGCAGCCAGGGAGGGGGGTGGGGGGCGGGCAGGCACCATAGGCAGAGGTGGGAAAGGCAATCTCAGCCTCGGCTAGCCCTGGGCTGCACCTGGCCCTGGGCTGAACCTGGCCTTGAGCTGGTCAGGGGAGTCTGGCCTCAGGGCCTCAGAAGGGCAGGAGGGTGGCTGCCAGCACTTGCAGTGAAGGTCACACCAGTGGCTGAATGTGCCAAGCAGGTTCTTCAGGGGAAAGGAAAATGGTAATCAGCAGCATGGAGCGGAGGGCCCCTTACAGAAGCATCACTTTTATTATTTGCTTTTAAAACCTTGTTGTGATCTATCCAAATGCATTTTTATTCTTTATGGAAAACTTTATGATGTATTATACAATACATTCAAAAAGGAATTTTCAAATCCATGTTCTCACCTCCCGCTTTAAAAACATAAAGCATTACCAACCAACACATTTCTCTCCCTCCTGCCCGCATAACTCTGAGCTTCAGAGTTATCATTGCCCTTAATTTTCTCACAAATTTTTCCATTTATATGTACCCCTAAACAACACGTAGTTTTTGCATGCTTTCAATCTTTATATAAATAGCAGCATAATGTATATTTTATCCTATAATTTGTCTGTTTTCATTCTATATTTTGATTATGAAATTGATTCATAATGAGTAGAGCTTTAGATTAGTTCTTTTCAGTGCTGAGTGGTAGTCCATTATTTGGACATACCATAATTTATATTTCTAGTCTCCTGTTGATGGGCACTTAGCTGGTTTCCAGTTCTTCACTACTGCCAAAAATGCTGCTGTGAATGTCCTTAAACATGTCTCTTGGTCTATATTTAAGTGTGCTTCTCCAGCGTGTTGACCAGAGCGGAATTACAAGGTCAAAGAGTGTGCGCAACTTCAACTATAATTCTACAAAGTGACCGTACTGATTTATATCCCCATCAGCAGCAATAAATACATTTTTTCCCAGCTATGTCCTGCTGAGGTAAATTGAAAACTCCCCTTTAAAGCAGACTGAGTTCAAAGCAGGGTGAAAATGAGTAGGGGGCCTGGTACCGACAGTTACTAACCCTAAACATCGGCCCAACATGAACACAGGCTGCCTGCACCAGACGGAGACCGAGTCCAAGGGTAACTTGGGGATCAGGCTGGATTGAAACAGCTTTGGAGCTTTTTTAAAAAATCATGCATGTTTTAACCTTTGTTACTTTCCTCTAATATTAAACGATGTTCATTGTAAACAAAAATATTGTAACACTCACTAAAACACGTCTGATGGAAATGGAACGTCCCCGTGGTAACCAACCTCAACAGCCTAGTATATCATCCACCCTGTTTTTCTGTGCAACCACCAACTTTTTCTTCTTTTTTTTGCACAAAGGGGATCATGTATTCTGGTTTGCATTTTACTTCTTTTTACTGTTCAATATTTCTTTACAAGAAAAGAAACAATCTGCATTTATTGAAAATTCTATTATTCAATAAACATTTACTAAGCACCTGTTCTTGGGCAGGATGGAGTCTATAAAGGAAATTAAACAACTCCACCATTAAGAGACTCCCACTCTAAAAGGAAAGAAACTAATAGATATAGGTCATAACAATGACCCCCGTTTATCAAGCGCCTCCTATGAGCCAGGCACTGTATAAGACCTTTAATGAGTGGGTGGGGGGCAGAATAATGGCCCTCCAGTGACGCCCAGGTACTAATCCTAATGCTGCGGTGTTATCTGGCAAGGAGGAATTAAGGATGCTGATGCTAATCAGATTCAAACAAGGAGACCAGTCTAGACTCATGTGGTGGGCCCGATCACATGGGTGCTTATATGGGGACAAGAGAAGCAGAAGAGTCAGGCTCGTGATGCAGCATGAGAAAGGCTGAACCAGCTACTGCTGGCTTTGAAGGTGAAAAGGGGCTATGAGCCCAGGAATGCAGGCAGTTTCTAGAAACTGGAAAGGGCAAGAAAACAGATCCCTCCATAGAGCTTCCGGAAAGGAACTCAGCTTTACTGATTATTTAACCCATAGAGGCTTGTTCATTGAACACTCTCCTTTAATGTGTGTTGTGTAAGTCACCAGGTTTGTGGTATTTGTTACAACAGGAATAGGAATAGGAAGCTAAGACATCCCACCTCATTCTTCCCACCCTCAGGCACATAAATGATATGACCTTCATTGGCCAAATCGGGGAACCAAGGACCCAAAAGGTTAAATTACTACAGGCTCAGTGGCAGAGCCAGACTCGCCTTGGGTCTGTGTACCTCCAAAGCCTGCACTGAGGCCGCCCCACTACCCTGCTCCTTCTGGTCGCCTGGATTACAGGGCAGATGGGGACGCACGCTGCTCTAGGGGTTAGCAGCACAGGAGGATGAACTCTGCCTGCAGTGAGGGCTGAGTGGAGCCATTGGAGCCTCTCAGATGAGGGGCAGACCATTGACAGAGATGGGAAGGGAAGAGAGGTCAGGAACTGCAACGTGGTTCAGCACCGCTGAAGTTGGGGCACAGTTGGGATACCAAGCGGGCGGAAGCCTGGGCACGCTGGTCAGACCTCAATCCTGTCCAAAGAGATCGCCTCTAACCATGTGTGCCTATTAACGTTTAATTTTAAATTAATTAAAATCAAATTAAATTGCAACTTCTGTTCCTCATTTGTACTAACGTTATTTAAACTCAAATAGCCACACGTGTCTAATCTTGGACACTGCGGATACAGACCATTTCCATCCTGGCCAAAAGGTCTATTCAATGGCATTGGGTACCTGAAGGAGTGATTCACGTCCTTTCAAAACACTCTCTACCTCACCCTCTCACATACTACGTACTTCGGTGTCCTCTCCCCAGGGGCTTTGCAAAATTTTTTCAATAGATGCACAATAAACAGTCAGATACAAAAAACATTTAGAACTCCCAGCAGTGTCCTAGAGATATTTACCTATTCAAAGAAAAAAAAAAAGCCATTCTGAGAAGTGGGTCTAGTTTTTCTCCGCTGTCAATCCTTTAAAAAAATAAAACATTTAGCTCATAGATATGTAGTTACCAGATCAACGCTGAAGTGTAAAACAGTTTTCGGGGGGAAGGCACGTCACACAGTTATAGAGTATTTGTCAGGTTTCAAAGCCCCTGACGCATTATCTCATGGAACCTCGTTCATTCCTGGTCCTCCGTGGTGGTGGGAGGGGCTGAGATGCCAGCTCTCAAGAGCAGCCTTTTCTGCTTTGTAGAGGCTGCTCCATACTGGCTCCAATATAAAGGAGGCTGAAATCCACCCAGGGAACATCCAGGAATTACACAGAGCACCTCACCTATCAAGTTTAGCTGTCTGCCAAAGGTAATATTAATTGTGATCTAGCCATTCAGCTGAATGATGTCAGTTGCAAAGGGAAATGCATTTAATTGTGATAATGACCATTGTTGCTCTGGGGTCTTCATGGGGCTGTTGGAAGTGTTCATGGAGATCCAATCCTCTTACCCCCCAGGTAACTTGGGATTTGTGCAGAGCATGTATATACAATGCTAACCCTGTTTGGCAGGCCTCACAAGCAGGTCCGATCGATTTCTCATCCGCAACTCAACCCTTGTCCTCTCCCGAACAGCTCTGCAGTGACAAATGCTGAAGGAGGGGGCCCTCCACATGGACATCCCCCTCCACCAACAGCAATGCCAGGAACTTGGCTGCTTAAACAATAGATCTCTATGTGGTCGGGAGAGAAAGGGTGCCCTGTACCTGCTAAGCAGGGCCATGCCCCCTCCCCCAGCCTCAGCAAAGGGGGGTGAGGAGGAGGTTGGAATGAAGACAGGCATCAAACCAGAAATACGCCTCCCCCACCCCCACTGGCAAATAAGGCTTCTGACCCAGGCCTCAGCTAGTGAACTTTTCTACTCTGCAGGGCTGGGCGCTCAGATGTCCAGGGCTGATTCCCCTGAGCAAGGGAGAGGGAAGATTGTCCACCGCCAGCCCAGCTTTCCATGAGCCCTTTGGCCAGCTGGTGTAGATATTTGTGCCGGGGCCTGGGCCTGCTCTGGGTCTAACTGGCCAAGAATTGAAACAGAGCCAATAATCACTCCCCGAGGTGGTATTTTAGGTAGGGCCACATGCACATCTGGAAAGGGGGTGGGAGGAGCAGGAGGCAAGAAAGGAATCCCTACTTAGGGAATTTTGGTTTGACCTGAAGTGCAAAAATATTAATCATAATTTTTAGTTCACGACACACTAAACTATGGTACACGCAGGGCACACTTTTGTTCTCATTCAATCTGCCATTGGATCTTCACTTGTGGACAAATACCTTCAAACTCATTCTCCCCCCAGAAGAAGTAAAGTACTAACACTAACCTACACTAACCAACGGGTCACATGCCCCCAGTCAATCCCCCTGCCTCACCCTAACTTCCCCCCGAATCCTGTGTCCATCACTACTTTGCTTTTCTTTTGATATAGTTTTATTGCAGCTGTATGCATTCCTAATTTTTTTTTTCTATTTAACCTGAGCTGTTTGTAGAAGCTGTTGTGCTGAGTCTTTCGGTGCAGTCCTTTTAGGTAATGTCATATTGCCAAGATTCGTCCATAGTTTTGCATGGCACTGCTGCTCACTCGTTGTGACCAGTCTAATTCTCCACTGTGTGAGTACATCACAGTTTGTTCAGCTGTCCTCCAACTGATGGGCATTTGGACTCTCTCCAGGCTCATGGTATTACAGATATAGTTGCACATGTCTCCTTCGGGACATGAGTTTCTCCTAGGCATGTGTACCTAAGAGTAGAATTGCTGGGCCATAGAAATGTGCATGTTTAATTTTTGGAGATAATGAGACAATATCAAAGTGCTTTCCATTTGATTGCATTTCCCAGAGTTTCCAAGATGATTGCTTCCTCCTCCTGGCCTCTTCAATTTTGTTTCTTTAAAGTTCACATGTCAGCTCTATCAAAATGTTTAAAGCGAGTTCTTGACCTAACACATGAGTGGCATCTCAGATAAATGCCCCATGTGGAAAAGAAGGCTTGTTTTCAGGCGCACAGATAACAAGAGAGACATCTGTGCAGACACAAGGACCCACCCTGGCCCTGATGTGAGGCAGGCTAGTCCAGTGGAAGGGAACGGTCTAGAAGCTGCTTCACATTTGGTGAATGCAAGGTAAAAAGAAAAAAAAAAAAAGGCTTAGGGTGGAGTTAAGCCTGTTTCCCATCCAAGTTTGCTTCCTCTCCTCCCCCAAACCTCCCATAACCACCACACACACTTATTTTCAAACAAAGAACAAAAGCCTTAAAATGAGAAAAGAAATCGCTTGTAAGTAATCAATTTCAGGTTCAAATGAGAGCAGAGGGTCCAGCTTGGAAATCACTGTACAGTCCAATTCATTGCAATAAATATTTACAGAATGCTTTGCAGTGTGACCAATAAGATCTCTATTCTGCCCTCAAGGGTTTTCGAGCTTGTTCATTTAACAAGACAGGATCATGCATGAAGTGCCGAAGGGGCCAGTTAGTGCTAAAAAGATGCAGATGCTGGCCCGATTTCAAGATGCTCACTGTAGAAGGATTAGCGAAAGTTAGAACACAAGTGCACCAGATACAGAAGTTGGTAGAAGGTGAGCGTGACTAATTCTAACCAATGGGAAAGTTCCTAGAGACGGGAGCTGGAGCTGGATTTTGCAGGATGAACCAAATAAGCAACAAGAGAGAGGGCAAATAAAGAATAGACCTAAAACACAAACTTCTGGACCTTCCCATTTGCCCCCCCCCCATATCTCAAATTTCTTAAATCTATTTCCTGCCTCCAGTCCTGCTAAATCACCTAGAAAGTGGTACCCATGCATCACTGGGAATGCATGATTGGTGTTTATTCGCTCATTCCACCAACACCTCCAAAGTCGATCCCTTGTGCTGAGCTCTGGGGGTACACCGACAGGATGGGCACAGTTCCTGCTCTCACCCAGCTCCAGGCTTTCAAGGGCAGACAGAGAATTAGACAAAGACAGGCTTGGCCTGACCATCGGCCAGACTCCATCGGCCCAGGAGAGGCCCTCCCCCAACCCATTCTCCCCCTGAAAACTTTTCAGTAAATTATACAGGATTAAAGAAATAGCTGCCTCCTTGGTAATTAAAAGGATCCTGACCACGTCCCAGGTAGTCATGCTGCTCAGAGCTGAGAGACCAAAAACTCAGGTGCTTCCTACATAATAGCTTCCAATCTGATACTTGATCACTGCTGGTTTCCAGAGTCAAACAAATGTCAGGAATTTTATGAAGGCAGGAAGCAAATAAGGGGGCAAGGATTGGGGTCTAGGCCTCAGGGGAGCTCAATTAGTGAGCCAGATAAAGTTAAACCGAAAGGGCATGCTCTCAGTTTCCTAGAAAGCCAGCTGGAAAAGATGCCAATCCTTAAGCCTCTGTCACTCAAAAGATTAACAGAAGAGACCCAGGGATGCCCAAGGGAATACTGCAATAAGCCAGATGTTTCTGCTCTTCCTATGACACTGCCACACTTCAGAGGCCACCAAGAAGCCACGTACGAGAACTGTAGTCTTTTGGAATATGTGGAAACTCAACAACATCACCCTTTAGAGATACAGATATCCAAAAGTGTTATTGTTAATGCTTTCTTACAGACTCGCCTCATGCATCTGGGTTCAGTATTCTCTTACTGAGCCATCTCTTCCTTTAAAGCAACAGCATCCCTAGTTCGACAAACCCTCCTTGCAGCTGCCTGGTGGTGTGGCAAGCACACAACCTGTAAATCCGTATAAACTGTGATTTGGCTCCCAGAGCTGCATATGCACGAGTGTTTCAAGCAAGCCATTTAGCCACCCTGGGCTTCACCTGCAAAATGTTCTCATAAGCATAAGCGACCCTGGAAATATCGATACCTAGCCCAAGTGTTCATAAATGGTAGCCTTATTGTTGCCTATAAATGCACTCAGGTAACCACATGCTCAAGACAGCAGCTTCCCTTGGGTACATTTTAAACACACACACACGTGTGCATGTGAGGGGGGGATGCAGCTGGAACACACAAACCTATCTACAGTCCCTATTTATGTTCTATCACTTCTATCAAATTAAAAACTAAAGAAGCTGGAGGGCAATCTAACCAATGCCCCTATTTTCCCCTGAAGCCCCTAGTTTTCCCCGAGAAGTTGCTCGCTCCAATTTCAGGAGTCAGGGAAGGAGAGCCATATGGCTTGAGACGCTAGACATGCCCAGCAGCAAACGAGCCCCCCACCATTTGTCTCCGGGCCTCTCATGTGGGCGGGCGTCCAGATTTCAGCCGGGGTGCTCTGGTCTGCATCTCTGTCTTGACTGTTCCTAATTATTGGAGGGAACGCCATGGCTCTCCTGACCTCAGAGTTTAAGAGCTGCGAGTCCTAATATCAAACCAAGCAGCTTCATTTAAAAGGCATCCTCAACTGCATCCATAAAAGTCACTCCCGGAGCCCTTACTCGCCCCAGCTTCGGGAATGCCTGCTGTCGAGGATTTATGACACGCCCTGGATCTAATCTGCGGCACTTTAACTGCTGCTGTTGCACATCTGGTCATAAAAGCAAGGGCTGGCCCAACACGGGGACAAACACTTTTCTTTCCTAAGTGGCTGCAAATCTGATCTCACAGTGATAGCTGGGCTCGGATGTAATCAGCCAGCATCTGGCCAGTCATTAAAGCTCGTCAAACTTTGCAAGGCTTTTGCTCCCCACACGACAGCTATAAAGACTATAAAGACGATTCTCATAACAGCAATGAATAAAGAACCTGCAATCTGAACAGGTGGGAATGAGGGCAGGCTCAAGGATACCCAGGAAAGCACACTTTGGTTAAGGAGCCAACCTTGTTTTTACAAAGATCCTAGCTATTTCATGGACCCCATGATGCCTGTTGAGGCAAGCAGCCGCCCTGAGAGGCGACTGCCCTGACATAAGCTAATTCTTGGTCAGAGATTGTCTGATTAAATGAACAACGAGGTGGTTTAATAGTACATTTTTTAAGGCAGTGGAATTCTTCATTAGACCAATGGAGGGGAGGCAATAATCTAGACCAGCAATGAATACAACGTTGTCGGTTCCAGGAGAGTTTACAATGCCACGGACCGCCTGTCCTGTGCACAGAATTGGCATGTTTCATATCTTTTAGGAACTCCAATCAGACCAAGGTTCAACAAGCAGCCCAAGCTCCCAGCCCAGAAACCAAGGGAAGAGACCCTTACACTCTGCGCGGCTCCTTTCCACCACCTCTTCACGGCCCCCCACCTCTAGCCTCCTCCAGGGCCGTGCCCAGCAGGAGGGAGCATTAAAATTATCTGCTGTGGGTTTTACGAGCAGTGATCGCTTTTTAAAACAACAACAACACAAGGTCCTTGTGTGGCTCTCTCGGGTAACTTAAAACTCTGGAGGCAGAGCGGCCCCCCGCCGCCTGCCAAGAACGCCAGCGCTCGGGAGCGGGTGCAGTGTGAGAGCACAGGGCAGCTCTGCGTGAGCGGAGAGCGAGCCTCTCGGAAGCAGGAGGCACTTCTGAGGGTCTCAGAGAAAAATGCCTTGGGAGAAGAGATTGAGAAAGAAAACCCGGCAGTGACAGTTCAGGGGTTTGGGGGCTAAGCAGGGTCAGTGCTGCAGGAGGATTGGGGGTGGGGGACAGACAATGGGAGAAATTTTTATTTCAGCAACTTCACCAAGAAGCCCGCGGGAGACTGGGCAATATGTGTGTGTTGGGGGGGGGGGGTTGGCAGGGTGGGAGGAGGAACAAGGTCTGACACCTCCCTTACCCTTTCCCCTTTCCCCCAACCCCCTCCCTGAGGATAAGTGAGGGCGAGTGACCTTCGTCTCCCTCCGCAGGTGGGCGAGCGGCTGGGGACACACTTACCCGGGGGCCCGTGGTGCGGTGGCTGCCAGCCGGAGACAGCTGCACCAACACGAGCAGCAAGTGGGGTGTGAGCAGGCGGACGCAGTGCGTGGGCAGCATGGTGCCAGCGGGCTGCGGGCCGGGGGTCGTGGCTCAGCCGGGCGCACCGCTGAGCTTGCCTTGCTGCCTTCCTTCCCTCGGGGGCTCTGGCAGAGGAGGTGCAGCGCGGGATGGCGGAGGCTGCGGGCAGAGCGCGCGGTCATGAACCGCGAAGGAGGGAGCTGGAGTGCGAGCGTGTGCTCTGCGCGCGGTCGGCAGTCACTCAGCTGGGCCAGGTCCTGGCGGCAGCAGGTTGGATGCCAGAGCCTGGGCCATGGGAATTCCCGTTATAAACCCCTGCGAGGGGTGGGGCGGAGTCCGTCCTGATTGACGGATCGAGAAGCCCGTAACAGCCGCCCCTCTGGCAGGTGAAAGCCAATGGGAGAGAGAAAAGAGGGGCGGCTCGCGGTCAACCCCACAGAGGAGAGACACCCGGTTGCTCAGGGGGAGATGGGGATCAAGAGTAACCTTCTCTCCCCACTTCTGCCGAAGAAGCCTGAGAGCTGCAGCAGCCTTCACCTACCAGCATGCCCACCGAGCTAAAAACAATGTCTTAAGCACATACAGGTTTCAGCAGGAGTACTTGGGTTGTCACAACGGTCCTAAAGACAGGGAAAATACTCCTAGTCCCACTTTTCTGATGACAGCACCAGGGCGCAGAGGCACTGAGAAATCTGCTTACCCGCTGTTTCAACACCAAGAACCGGAAAGTCACCATATGACCCCTACCGGGCAGGCTGCTACCAGCCTTGGGAGTAGGGAGAGGACACATTCACTTCTTTTAAAGAAGCTTCCGGAGGGTGACATCCAAGTCCTATAGTGGTTGCCCCGGGAGAAGTGTTGAAGAGACAAGGTGAAGCACCTCTGGGTATGGTCCCCTGGGGAGAGAGTCCCTCTGGGTGTGGGGTAGTGGCCCACTTGTGGATCCGTGGTGGATCTGGGATTGGAACCCAAGCATTCTGTCTGGATCCCTGCCTTGACCTGGAGGGCCAAGGGGCAACCTCTCTGTGGCCCAGGAGCCCTGGGAGAGGGCGTCAAAGGGGCCCTCATCTTCTGGTGGGGGAGAAGGCATCTGTGGGTGCAGAGGCCTCAGGGATGCATCAGAGGGGCGAGGGGAGACCTCTCCTGGGTGCCTGACCCACTTGGGTAGGAGATTGCACCAAAGGGTCCAGTTGGATGTTGGAAGGCTTTGACCAGGGTGGTCCTGAGAGTCCTCTCTCTGGAATTGCCACAGTGTCACACCAGCCCCAAACCAGAGCAAGGTGTTCCACTGCATTCACCCAAGAGAGCCATGGTTTCCCTTCTTGTGTGGAGCGCAATCCTTAGAATTTACTCCTGTTGGTACGGGCTACCCACTTCATGAGGAAAAATTACTTTCTCCAACCCTAGAAGCAGCACCAGCGCTTCACTTCTCCTCCTTGTCTGGGACTGCACACCAACAACTTGCCTCCTGGATTGTATGAACACGCTTCCTACCCAGTTCCTGTGTTCGGTTTTGCCCACTCCCCTAGCCCACCCCTTGCAGCCTCCCCCTTGTAGCCAGTCATTCTTCCAAAGAGCACACCTAAATGCACCACTCGCTTGATGCTTGAAAGGAGTCAATTCTCCCAGCATCCTCAGATTAAAAAGCCCAGACTAGATGTCGAAACACTAACAAGTACTTGAGGTGTTCCAAACAAAAATAAAGCACACCTGCAAGAGAACTGCCTGGCTTCCTCTGCTGGGAAACAGTGCAGTGGTCAGACAAGCTCTCTGGAGCTAGACAAGATGGGTTCAAATCCTGGGTCTGCCACCTAGTGGTATAACCTTGCACAAGTCACTTTACTTCTCTGGAATCCAATTTTCCCCTCTGTAAAATGGGGATACAGATATCATCCACCTCATGAGTTGCTGTCAGATTTCTTTTTAAGATGGAGTATATAAACCCTTAGAATGGCTAAGTTAGAAATACCGCCACCTGGCAAGTAGTAGATTCAACTTCACAGGAAGCAAACGGATACTCCATGAGATAGTGACTTGCCTGACCTCATTTGGCTTGTAAATGACATTTGAGATTCAAGCCCAGGTTTTCAGAGTCTAATTCTGTGATGACCATGATGTCCCATCTTCAATGTCATAGGGTTAGACATTCCCTGTGTGCTTCTTGAGAATTTCTTCAGGGGCCTGCACGGGAACTGAGACTTCTGAGCTTCATTGAGCTCCAGGGAAAGAGCGTGGAAATAGCAAGGGTCAGCCCTTCCTGGAAACAGCCCTTGTGATCTGGCATCCTGGGAATTTGCCCAGCTGGACTTGTGACACTTGCCCAGTACTACTGTGCCTCATGCAGCACTTACACCAATTCCCACGTGCCCACCAAAGTGTTTACCCACCGAGGGCTCCACAGGATGGAAATGTTACCACCAGGCTCAGCAGCCTGCCAGGTTTGTCCTGACTCTGCCACCTGGTTACGTGCACCCCATCAAGCTGGTCAACTTCTTTCTGTTGCTGGAATTATTGAGAAATCTGTTGGAGCAAGTAAATATGCTCGAGATGGGCCCCCAGGATCTGGCAGCACCAAATGCCCAGGGAAAAGGCATTGCAATAGTCCTTTCCATCCATAACACCGCATGCTGCTTTCCAGCCAGAAAGCTTATTTCCAAGTGGTCGCTGGTCCAAAAATCTACATTATTCTGGATTTCAACCATGTAGCTTAGTTTAAAATATGAGCAACTGCTTTCCAGTTACTTTGCTCAGCAAGTATTTTCTTTCCCTCTGGTTGGCATGCAGGGCCTGTCATAACCATGGCCATCATTCAAATGATGCATTTCTTCTCCCAAATCCTCCCAAGTCCAGAAAAGGTTAGAAATTCCAGGGAACTATTAGTCTCAAACAGTGTCTCTCTGCCAGGCTCAATCTTCTGATCCAAGCAAAGAGTAAAATTGACAAGTTCCTTCTTTCCCTGGAGACCAGGCTTATAAATAAATATAGCTATCGGGCATGTGGTCTGTCCAGTTTCAGCCATACTCCCAGTCCTGTGGGACTTCTATTTGCAAGGGGATATTTCAGTAGAAGAAAAATAATACTCTATATCTTATATTGAGGCCTAAGGGCCTCAAATATTTAGTACTAGCCAGGAATGCCCATTTCAAATAAATCTGTGTTTCTGTATAATCCAGAGGAAGTTTGCTCTGTCTCATATTCAGAATAAAAGCTTTCCATTCATTTTAACGGGCACTTCTATGCATCTCCCTCTGTGTCCAGCACATGCTCACCTTCATGAGGGATCTCTGGATGCACACCCTGCCTTCTGAGAGGTTACAATCTAAGATACGAAGCAGACAGATGCGTGGAGACTGTATTTCAGAGCAAAGGCTGAGCTGTGTTTTAGGGACTCAGAGCAGGGACCCACTATAGACCTCATGGGTAGGGAAGGTCCCATGAAGAAGGCAGATTCAAAATGGGGCTTTGGAGAAGGGTGCTTCTATAATAAAAATATAGCTTGATTTACATTTGCTTCATTTGTGACAACAACTACCAATAGGTAAAGGTGACTTTTGTCTAAGGTCCAGGACTCTTAAAATAAACTACTGAGCTCAGAAGCCTGGGCCACAGACAATCCTGGATTCTGTTTCTGGACTTACCACAAACTTGCAGTAACACTTAGTATTGGGCTGGGACAGGTATTATTAGTCCAATTATGCAGATGAGATTGATCCACAGGAGTTAACCTTACCAAGGCAGTCCTTAAATTTTAAATACACATCACAGTTCATGCGCACACACACACAACGGTAAATATGTGAGGTGATGGGTGTGTTCATTAACCCAGGAAGGGAACCCTTTCACAATGTATACATATATCAAACCATCACATGATATACTTTAAATATCTCACAATTTCATTTGTCAATTACACCTCAATAAAGATGCAAAATATGCATGAGAAAAATCATTACAGTGACTTAAACCATTTATAAGCTTGTTTCTCTCTTTTGTACACAAACTCCCTTTGAAGTACAGGGTAGTTCCTTCTAACCCAGGGCCCCTCTAGTATCGCTCTGCCGTACTTACTAAGCGGTTCCTACCTCATGGTCCAAGATGGCTGCCCAAGCTTTAGCCATCACACCTGTTTTCCTGTCAACAGGGAGAACAAAGGGGAAACGAAGAGCATGCTTCTATCTTTAAGGACACTTCCCAAAAGTCGCATTTCATTTTATCTATTGGCTAGAATGTCATCACATCTACTTACAAAGAGAACTGAAAAAAAAAAATACAGTCTTAGCTCGAGATGGCCAAAGGTGTCCAGCTAAAAATCAGGGTTTATGTAACTAAGGAAAAATAAAATACTGTGGACAACTAGCAGTAGGGGCTCTTAATATTTGACAGCTTGAGCTGCCAAACGAAAGAACCATGGACAATGCAATGGAGTCCAGAGGATTCGGTTGTGACTTCCCTCTAGCTCTGCATGTCCAGCTCCCTCATACCGAAAACCATGAATGGTTTGAGGGCTAGACACCCAGACTCTTTATTTTAGATATAATTGACATATTACATGTATTAGCCCAAGGTATACAGCATAATGATTTAATGTTTGTATATATTGTGAAATAATTACCACAGTAAGTAAGCCTAGTTAACATGTCACCTCATAGTTACAATTATTTTGTTGTGATGAGAACTTTTAAGATCTGCTCTCTTAGCATCTTCCAAATATGCAATAATGGTATTATTAACTGTGGTCACCACGCTGTACCTTACATCCCAGGACTTATCAGGAAGTTTGGACCTTTTGATCCCCTTCACCCCTTTGCCCATCTCCACCCCCCACTTCCAGCAATCACCAATCTGTTCTGCATTTGCTTTGTTTTGTTTTTAGATTCTACATTATCAGTAAGATCGTATTGTGTTTGCCTCTCCCTCTCTCCATCTCACTTTCTTCACTTAGCATGATGCTCTCAAGTTCCATCCATGTTCTTACAAATGACAAGACCTCCTTCTTTTTTATTGCTGACTAATATTTTATCTTTATATATATACACATATATACATATGCTACATTTATTTTTTCTATGCACCCATCAGTGGACACTTAGGTAGTTTCCACGTCTTGACTATTGTAAATAATGCTGCAATAAACATGGGCACAGATATCTTTTCAAGTTAGCGTTTTAGTTTTCTTCAGAAAAATACCAGAAGTGGAATTGCTGGATCACATCATAGTTCTATTTTTACCCAGACTATTGATGCCACAAAAATTTGCTTCTGGTATTTCCCTCTTAGACACCTTCAATGGGAGGAGGCAAGAACATACTGGGATGAAGCTCAAGCCACATGGTGCCAGGGTGGCAAGAAAGGAGCCCCTTAAAGAGACCAGCAGTCAATCATGATCACCTGGAATGATGCACATCTTTGTGAAAATATTCTTGCCGATCTATTTCTTTCCCTCCCTTTTCCACCTACAGGGGAATCTCTCTTTTCACTTGGTTACTTTTCTATGGCCTGCTTTCAAAATTATTAATAATAGCCCTGGCTGGGTGGCTCAGTGGATTGAGTACTGGCCTGTGAATCAAAGGGTCGCCAGTTTGATTCCCAGTCAGGGCACATGCCTGGGTTGTGGGCCAGGGCCCCAGTAGGGGGCATATGAGAGGCAACCACACATCAATGTTTCTCTCCCCCTTTCATTCTCCTTCCCTTCCCCTCTCTGTACAAATAAATAAATAAAATCTTTTAAAATTATTAATAATAGTTGTAGTAACTAAGACAACTTTGCAAATGCCAAGTACACAGACCTTAAACACACACTCTGGCATTTATTCTATGAGGTAGTTGCCATTATTGCCCCACTTTACTAAGAAAGAAACTGAGACTTTGGAGGTTATGTAACTCACCTAGCCAGAAACAAGTAGCAGACTCACAACTTGAACCCAATCTACCTTATGCTACTAAGAGAACTTTTTGCTAAGTACTTTCCCTATGTGATCTCATATCCTCAGTCTGTGGGGTCAGTAGAATTAGTCCCATTATGCAGATAAGGAACTGAGGCTTAACCACAAAGGTTAACCTCACCAAGGGTGGTCCTTAAATTTTGCATGCGCATCAAAAATTTTGGCATCCTCTTAAATCTATTAGTTTTAGGAGTCAGAAGCACATGCTATTTTTGCACATGCTACTTTGTATATTACTGAAGGTTAACTCTTACTTCCGTATGTATGAAGTTTCCCAGTCACCTGCTTTAATTTTCATTTGCAGGCTTCATTGGTTTGTATTGTTTCACTGGTGCCCACAAGGCAAGGAGCCTGTTCCATGTCTTCAGGCCCATAACTACCATAGTTGAGTACTATGAGAAAGCATTGTTACGGACCCCTATGTAAGGACCCCATTCAGTGTAGGATTTAAGACTCCATTGGCACAGAGACAAACCAGCCAATCAAACAAATGTCATTGCATCCCACCTGTGTGTCCAGCATTGCACTAGGCACTGGGTACACAATAACAAAGGGAGAAGGTGACTGACTTCCAAGAGCTTACAGTTTAGTGGGAAGACAGGCATTAGCAACTAATTATTAATAATTCACTCATTACAAGTGTTCACAGTACTTACTACAAAGATGTACAGGGTAGTTATTAAAAAGATAGGTAACTCAATCTAGAGGGTCAACTTTCCTGAGGATGTGATGTTTAAGCTGAACGAAGAGCAAGGGGAAAGTACTCTGGGCATGGCAAACAGCATGTGCAAAGGCCCGGAGGCAGGAGAGAACATGGAACTACATTTGCAATAAACTGGATCACTCATCCCTTTAAGTCTCAGTAGGCCCCCCCAAAAATAGTTATCACTATTTACCATCTGGGTCTGATGGTCTTATTTTATGTTTTTATATTTTTAAGTCACTTTACAGAAGTAGGAAGAAAGGAACAGTGTATTAATGATCTATTCCCACATAACAAATTACTCCAAAAATTTAACTTAAAACAACAAACATTCTATCACAGTTTCTATGGATGAGGAATCTGGCAATGGCTTAGCTGGGAGGTTCTGGCTCAGGGTCTCATGTGAGGTTGCTGTCAGGGCCAGCTTCAGAGGCACACAACCTGTGCAGTCATGGAAAGTTCCACATTTGGCTTAACCCTCTGCTGTCGCTGTCTTGAAATTTTTAACAATTTTTGAACAAGGAACCACCCCCACTTTTGTTTTGCACTGGACCCTGTAAGTTATGTAGCCAGTTCTAGTTGCAGTCAGCCTATCAGCCAGCGTTACTGTCATCTATGACTGGAAGGCCCACTTCCAGTCTCAGCCACGTGGTTGTCGGTAGGCATCAGTTCCTCACTGGCTGTTGGCCAGATACCTCCTTTCTTCTCCTTATGGGTCCTCACAACAGGATAGCTGGCTTCCCTGCAGGGCCAGTGATCAACCAGAGAACCCAAGATGAAAGCCATAGTCTCTTATAAGCTCATCTCAGGAGAGACCTACCATTACTACTGCCATATTCTATTGATCACGTGGACCAGCCCTGGTATGAATCGGAAGGGGAATGCACACAGGTGTGAATACCAGGAGGCAGGCATCAGTGGGAGCCACCTTGGAGGCTGACTACTGGATGTAGTGAAAAACAACTTTGTTAGAAATGTTAATGAAATGTAAATATAATAAACCCAACATTATATTCTATATTTTTCTAGTTTTAAAGGTAACGTACCTGAAATAGACAATAAACTTGGATTGAAAGCATCTGCTCATCAGATGTCATGAACCTGGAATATACTGATGATGTAAATACTGATTCCAGATTTCAAATGTATCTCTAACTGTTCTGACTTATCATTCCTTATGGTTCTCCCGTTTGCATTTGCATCATAAAAGCATAATACTTTTTCAGGATGTGGTGGCTCGTGATTTTGTTGAAGAGAGTATGGCCATCTTCTTTGCTCCACAATTGCATATCATTTTCATTTTCAGATGGATCAACAACATAATTTAAAATTTCAATCCAATTCATATTTTTATTTCTATATTGCCTATTTCCTCTTTGTATGCACACCTGCCTTCGACATTTGACCAGTTGCAAACCACCTCAAGTAAATTTTGGTGCACAAAAGTCTGAAAGATTACTTCTTCGTCCAGCATTTCAGCAAGGCTGCAGTAGTAGCAGCTGCTCTTAGAGTTTCACGCTGCACCCAAGGATGACAAGAAGAAGAAAAATGCTAGAAAGTCAGCCAAGAAAGACACGGTCCCAGTGAACAAATCTGGGGGCAAGGCCAAAATGAAGAAGTGGTCCAAAGGCAAAGTTCGGGACAAGCTCAACAACCTCGTCTTGTTTGACAAAGCAATGTATGACAAACTCTGCGAGGAAGTTCCTAACTATAGGCTTACTGTAACCCCAGCTGCTGTCTCTGAGAGACGGAAGACCCGCAGTTCCTTGGCCAGGGGAGCCCGTCAGGAGCTCCTTAGTAAAGGACTTATTCAGCTAGTTTCAAAGCACAGAGCTCAAGTAATTCACACCAGAAACACCAAGTGGAGGGGGCGGGGGAGGAACGCCCCAGCTGCTGGTGAAGATGCATGAACAACAGGTCCCACCAGCTGCACATTTTGAAAAATAAAACTTTATTAAATAAAAAAATCTAAAAGCTTAAAGAATATTGCCATATGTCTTTTTAGGAAAACAGAAAATTTTAGACTCTTGTCAAAAAATGTTGTATAATTAAGTCCATCTGGTTGACTAACTGAATGAAAATACCATATTTCCTCTTTTTCCTTAAAAAATTGTCTTAATTTATTGAAAATCATCTAGGATATCATTATCTAAAGATTCATTGGCTAAGACTTCTCTTACACAACCAATTTCACCATCATCATTTGCTTACAGCCTAGAGTGCTACATTAATCTTCTGATTTATATAATAATTATGAAACCTCCTCCTCTACCTCTCTTTGCCATTATAGATAGAAAAGGAAAAATTCAGAATTTTCAGTTGTATCAAATGAAACTAAAAGCAGACCACAAAAGGGATGTCTCCAGTTTTCTTTTATATCTTCTTGAAAAATAATATAATACTTTAGGTAATGAATTAAGAAAACTAGAGGATGATAAAATACTGATCATTTATTATATTATTACCTCACCCTTCTTGGTAATCCCACTGTTCTTCAGTTTTCTTATTATTTGTCTTTTTGAGCATAGTTGGAAATAATTGATGAGTAATGATAAAATAATTCCTAGGGAAGTCTAGGAAGACAAAAATAACCATCTCAAGATAGAAGGAAAAATATTATCTCTAAGATCCAATATACTCATAACTGCAAGATAGAATGAGTTTTATTCTACCTTTAAAAAATAAATAAATATTGTCTTTGTGCTTTGGAAGATATCTTAAAACAAAAGTCAAGAAATAACAATGCTTTACAAAAATTTCAAGTGCTTTAAAAAATCAATTGGAATTGGGCCCATTGGACCCTAGATGGTATTAATACAACTTATTTACAGGATTTGGGAGAAATGGCACCACCAGCAGGACCTGAAGCTGACACCATTGCTGCCCCACCCACGTTCCTCAGCCCAGAAGTTTCCTTGCAGCTTCTCAAACTCCCAGACCCTCATCTTTCCACCTGGCAGAGCTGTAAGACCCCTTGTGATTACAGTGAGCCCAGTCAACTCACCTAAAGGAATCTGTCTCAAAATGTTGAATTAAATCACATCCACAAAGCCCTGTTTGCCATATAAATAAAGCAACATATTCACAGGTTTCAGGGATTAAGATGTGGACATCTTTGTGGGGAGGGGATTATTAAGCCTAGTATGTTCCCCCTCACCTCATTTCCCCTCCCTCCCATCTTTTCTTTAACGAAAGCATCACTAACTGCAGGCCTTTTGTTCTTCTCCCCCTATATTCTATCCCTTCATTGACGGTTTGTCACTGTCAGGGCCTCGGTACCAACCTGCGCTTGGGTGATTCTCAAACTAATGCCTTCAGCTCATGTGCCTCATCATAAACAGAGTGCATGATCTCCTTGCCACCCCAAAAGTCCCATCTCGCCCCTGTGCTCTGGCTACCACCCATCACACCTCCAGACACCTGGTCCTCCAGCCTCAAAACCCCTCCCACTTCACCTCTTTCAAACCCTACCGCTTTCCCTCACAGGTGTGGCCTTCCACTCTCCCACGGGATTTTCCCAGCTTCCAACGCATTTCCTGAAAACAAGTCGTCATACACTATTTCCATTGCACCATTCTCCTATTCAAGGGCCTTTAGTTATCTGTACTTTTGTGATAAGGGGGAAGTGTTATTTAAAATGTAAAAAGGAAAGGTCAAATCCAGTCTCCTCTGCCTTCTTCATGTACCAAAACCATAAATGTCCCTCACTCTCATGGCCTCTCATGATAAACCTGCCTCCCAACTGAAATATTGTTCATCAAACAGTTAGTGAGCATCTGCTCTGCACAAGGCACACACATTGCAGAATTCAGCCTCCATCCTTATGTAGACCATCTTCCCTACAAGTCAACTGGCCTCCTCCTCCAAGAAGTCAACCATGATGATGCAGCCAAAGTGACAAAACTGTCCAGCAAAGAGAAGTAAATATAAATCTAGTGGGTTTTTTCCACAAGCTGTACATACAGATGCACTTCAATAGCTACTATTTATTGAACATTTACAATACACCAAGGACTCTATAAACATTTCATCCTCATGACAACCCTATTATCCCTGATGTTATTCCCATATTTCAGCAAGAAAACTGAGACTCAGAGGGGCTAAGACATTTCTCTGTGGTTACACAGTCCTCAGGGGCAGCATAGTTTTCAAGCATGAACTCTTCTGACCCCAAAGTCCATGTTCTTCACTACTAGCCTGTATTGGAAGAACTGGACAACCAGATGGAACTTTTCCTACAAGACAGTCTGCAGGCTGGGCTGGCACCAGAAGCAGGAGCCAGGCAGTCTCCATGGAACCTCAGTTCAAAGTTACCGGTATAACTTTGTAATCTGAGGGCTATGGCCCCTGGACAAAGCAGCACTTGGGAAGTGTCTAGAGTCTGAGAGGGAGCAACCCCAACTGCAGCCTCCTTCTCTGTGGTGCACTGCATGGACTCACACCAGGCTCTGCACCAAGCCAAGGAGCGGTTCACCCTCGGCCAGGAACACTCCCTGACCGGTCACAAGGTCCCTGCAACCAGCCTCAGCCCTCCCAGCAGCCCACTGCTTCCTGTGGTCCAGGCTTATGCACGTCTCTGGCCAGTTAGACCACAAGCATCTTCAGCTGGGGCCCCAATCTTCTATTTTCTGGCTTCTCTACCTTTCCCTGTGAGGTCAAAATCCATGCTCATCACACTTGTCGGTAGGCCATTTAAATGGCCAGATGACATTGAGGTAAAGGATTACAGAGTGGCCAAACTGAATAAGTTACTTTAAAATTAACTAGAATGAAATGCCATTAAGGAAAAATTATTTGTCATTGCTGTTTTCCCATGTGAGAGGTGTATTCTCAATAAGAACCTGTAAACCCCCTTGGATACATTTCATTCCTGCATTTGTGCCTTTACTAGATGTCTCACACAATTAGACATCTGTGCAGAGACGGAAATATTTGCATTTAGGTACATGTATTAGAGGCAGGAAATGTAATGGTTAAGAATTCCAATTTGAGAGTTAGACCTTGATTCAAATTCTACCTCTGTGATGCTGGCTGACCATGAACTGGTCATTCCACCTCTCTGAGCCTCAGTTTTCTCACTTGTGAAATAGTCATCAAAAGTGCCCTCCTTGTTCATACCCATTAGGATAGCCGTTATTTTAAAAGGTAAAAACCAGAAAATAATAAGTGTTGACAGGAATGTGGAGAGATCAGAACTTTGCTGGTGGGAACGTAAAATGATGCAACTGCTGCGGAAAAGAGTGCAGTAGCTCCCCAAAAAGTTAAACGTGGAAATAGCAGATGACCCAGCAACTCCACGTCTGAGTGTAGACCCAAAAGAACTGAGAACAGGGACTTGAACCAGTGCCTGTTCACCCGCATTCAGAGCAGCCTTATTCACAAGAGCCAGAAGTCAGAAGCAAAGCAAAAGTCCATCAGCAGATGAATGGATAAACGAATGTGGTAGAGCCACACAATGGAATATTATTGGGCCATAAAAAGGAATGAGGCGCTGATCCATGCTACAGTACAGATGAACCTAGAAGACATTATGCTAAGTAAAATAAGGTGAACACAAAAGGGCAAATATTGTATAATTCCACTTATAGAGGCACCTCGAGTGATCAAATTCATAGACACAGAAAATAAAATGGTGGCTGCCAAGAGCTGGAGGGAAGGTGTAGTGGGAAGTTACCGTTTAACAGCTTCCGTTTGAGAAGATAAAAAAGTTTTAGAGATAAATGACAGTGATGGTTATACAATAATGTGAGTATACTTAATGGCACAGCACATCTAAAAATGGTAAAAATGGTAAATGTATATACAATGGAATATTAGTCAGCCGTAAAAAATGAAAAATCTTGCCAGTTGTTACAACATGAATGGACCTAGAGGGCATTATGCTGACTGAAGTAAGTCTTAGAAAGATAATACCGTATGATCGCACTGATATGGGGAATCTAAAAACAAGAACAAGTCCTTAGACACAGAGAACAGATTGGTGGCTGCCAGGGGCAGGAGGTGGTGGGTGAAAAGGGTGAAGGGGATCAAAAGGTACAAACTTTCGGTCACAAATTAACAAAGTCCTGGGGATGTAATGTGCAGCATGAAGACTAGGGTTGATAATACCATGTTGTATATTTGAAAGTTTTGGAGAGAACAGATCTGAAAAGTTCTCACCACAGATAAAAAGGAAACTCTTGCTCTGCACGGTGACAGATGTTGACCTGCCGCGGTGATCACTTCATAATGCACGCAAATACCGAATCGTGACGTTGTGCACCTGAACCTAACGTAAATGTTGGCAGTCGATTATACCTCAATTTTTCATGTCATATAAATTTTATGTTATATATATTTTACCACAATAAAAAAGGTTCTTCCTTTAGTTTGGTTTCCTAATGGATTAACATCAGCAAAGCAGCTGACAGTGCTTGGCACACAGTAGGGAGTAACTAAACTGCAGATATCACCATCACTGGCTTTAGTGCTCAGGACCAATGGCTGAATCTTGACCAACCCAGGGCCTACCAGTCAGACTGAACATGGAAGGGCAGATGAGCAGGGGACCCCAGACTGAGACATGAGGGGACTAAATGAGATAGAAAGGTAAAAAAGACAACAGGGCCATGGGGAGCCCTAAATCCCCAAAATACCCCAGGATGAAAAGAGGATGCCCAGGAAAGACCCAGAGAGCAAAGACCTACAGGGCCCCCACATGGGAGAGGGTCACAGCAGGGCTGCCAGGAAATACAGGACACCCTGTTCAACTTGAAAGTCAGAAAAATGACGAGTCATTTTTTGGTAATAAGTATGTCCCAAATAGGGCACAACCTGTTTTATTGGAGGGGACATACTTATACTAAGAATTTATTCGTTGTTTATCTGACATTCAGATTCAGCTGGGTGTCCTGTGTTTTATTTGCTAAGTCGAGCAATTCTAGGCCAGAGGCCGGGCTCATCCTCCAGTACTTTGCACTAAGTCATTTAAAATACTTACAGACCTAGAATATCCTAGTATCTAAAAGTCTGGACAGGGCAGTTGTGGGGGAGCAGAGGATGAGATAGGCTTCTTTGCTTTACAAATATATCCTTTCACAGTGGAGGTCCAAGAAATAGCAAGCTCCCTTAACCATCTTATTATAAAAATTAATTTTTTGAACTTAAATTTGCAGCCCCACCTTTGAAGACACTCACCTGTCAAAGTTGAAGTCCATGCAAGCCCCAGTTCCCAAAGGCTGTGGTTCTCCTAGCTTCTGAGGGCAGGAGAGGGGAGTAAGCCACAGCGAGGCTCCATGCAGACAAAGTGGTCTGGTTGATGGAGGCCAAGTCACCACCTGGGTCTCCTCCCCCCAGACCCCAGCTTCAGAACAGCCCCAACACCTTCCGCCCAGGCTATTTGCGTAGAGGACAGTGGATTTCTCTGAAAGCAGGGACCTCAAAAAAAGGGGGGCTTCGTCTATGTAAAACCAAACACAATTCTAAAGCTGGAGTCATTTGTTTTGTTTTGAAAAGTGCCAGGGTTTATGCTCGAGGTCCCCCCTTCCCTCCTCACTCTTTCCAGCTGCTGAGGCACATCGTTGTGAAAGACCACACACGGCAGGCCCAGCAGTGCGGAGGTCTGGTGGAGATTAAACCCCAGGCTTGGGGTGGAGGGGGCGTCCTCCCACTCCCCCCTCCCATGCAGAAGGGGAGCTGAGCACGGACAAAGCAGTGTGAGGACAGAGCCCTCCCTGCTGACCTGGATCCCCATTCATCACAACCAAGCCCTGTCCATCCTGCAAGCAGACAAGGGACAGTCAAAGGCAAGGCCGTGGAACCAATGAGAACACTGTATTGAATGTGGCCAAACTTGCTTTTCCATCAACTTTTTTTTTTTTAATCAACCAAACTTGTTTGCCACACAACAAACTTAATTTGAGGGTAAACCCCTGGGGCAAAGGGTTTGGGGTTTCCTCTCAGCTCCATCAGTTCACAGGGACCATTGTGCCTCACTGCGGCTGTCTGCCTTGCTTTCCGACCAGGGAGACTACAAACCAAGACTGAATACCAGATAGATGTGTGACTGGCTTTTCTGTTCATGGTCCCTCTTAGGACCATCTGAAGGAATGTGTTTGTTTACTCACTTTGTTTATCGGTCAGTCTCACCGAACAGAACATCAGAAGCTCAGTGCTGGAGACCTGGGAGCCAGCATGATGCCAGCCGGCAGTCAAGTTAGGGCTCTGTGTTTGTTAATGGAATGAATGAAGTGTGGAAGGTGTGGAAGGTGTGGAAGGTGTGGAATGATGAAAGAGGGGAGCTCGGCTGGAGAGCTGCCCTTCAGCCTGAGCTTACCTCTTCTCTTCCCTGTGATCTGTTTTCTCAGGATCGGGATCGGGGTGGGGGAACCTTTCTGAGTGCCTGAGGTTCCCAGCTACTTTTCTCGCACTGAGTTCTGAAGCAAATGGGGGTTAAGTGTACAGTTTCAGGCATTGGAATCTTACTCCTTGCTCCCAGCAATGCTGAGGGGATCTAGCGGAATGTGGCAGGGGCGTCCTTTCTGAGGCCTCAGCTGGGAGCCTTTGATGGACCCCTCTTGCTCACCCTACCTGCCAAGTGCCTTAACAGAATGGGGTTGTCTGGGGTTAAAGGAAATAAAAATGGGGCAGAAGGTACTTGGGGAAGGAGACCAGAGTTTTTGGTGGGTCCCAGAAGAGACACAGGCCTAGGCCCAGGCCCAGTGCACCCTGGAGAGAACTTAGAGGGGCTTCTTTCCCCACGTCTTGTCTCTCCCTTCTTCCCCTCCTCCCCACCCTGCACTCCCACCCCAAAGCCATAATGCAAGATTTGTGTTAAAAGCTTCCCATGTGATCTGATTTTCAACACTTTAATTGGATTAATCGAAGCAGGGAGTGTAGTGAGCCCATAGCCCTTCCTCCCCAGGGTCCCCCCAACATCTCCCACTCCCCACCCCTTCCTCCTTCTCCATGCTTCTCTCTCTTCTGAGACTCACTGCTTTGCCCCCAGCTCCCTGTGTCACCCTCCTTCCACCTCCATCCTCTTCCTCTCCGTGCCCAGCACTTTTTGAACTCCAGTAAAATTTTCCTTCTTCTTTGACTGAGAGGAGAGAAGTTTGATTGCTTAAAACCTTGATGAATGGATTATTTTTAAATACCTGGTGAATTACATGTACCTAAAGAAATTTGATCTCCTTAGGCTATAGAATATACGCTACCTAATAAGAGAGTGATAGGGTAACAGCACTTGAAGTCTTCAACGGGTAGGATTAAATATGATGAGCACACTAGTTATGAGTGTGTAAGTGTCATTATGAGTAAGGCCCTCGTTCTTGCGGTGACTGACATGTCCCGGGCACAATCTGCACCCTGGCACTGCCTCCCCACATTTTTGTAGATAGGGCTAAACTGCAGAGGGAGAAGACAAACAACATTTCCCTAGGCTGTTTCAGTGATGTATTGTAAGTGGCTGGGAGGTGCTATATTCTTAACAAGAACAAAATCCTGCATAGCTGAGTCCCAGTGTCTACACGGTGCCCCAGGAGTAGCTCGCAGTGAGCCCTTGAGCACATGGCTTGATTCCTCTGCCCCAGTTTCTTCATCTGCACAACCAGAGCGGCAGCCCGGACGGGTGAGCTCCAGAATGTTTTTATCATATGCCTCTATCAATAAAGCAGTTTGAACATTCACTCCCATGATAAATATATGTATGCATTATATATATATATAAATGAACATATATACATAATGTACTGTTTGTACCAATAGATTATATACATGACATATCACAAATTTTAAGGGATAATAGAAACATGAAATAAATTACATTTTTATATTTTACTAACCATGATGGCTTTAATTTATCCCTGGCTAATATTTCAAGGCAACATATTTACTTAGGACACTACTCCCCATTGAGTGTTCCTGTAAATCCATATTTCAAGTAGCAAGATAATTTCCATCTGTTTTTGTCACTGATTTCTTGCCAGATCATGGTTTTTATCCCACAATGTGGCTGAAAAAGAGAACTCATAAGAGAAATTAGGAAGTGTCAGCTCATCCATTGTCAGTGTTTTTTTCTTGCAACACAATATTAGGTTATATAATATTATATTATTACTATCTTTAAAACTCAGGTTTTGGCAGGAATTTTTTTAGGCTTGTGAGGGTAGGTATTCGTTACCACCAAGCAATATAGTTTGTAAATTGTTCTTAATAGGCAGTCACAGGAAAGGCTGAAGGCCTTCCTTCTGACTCGGGGACCCCCCACTCACACACCCGGCATGGTGCACGCAGGGCAATGTATGAACTGAGTGAGGGAATAAGAGCCACTCTGTGATTAAACATTAATAAGCACCTTTATTTCTTGTTTCTAGACAGACTACAAATAGTAATAGAAGTTCTACTATTCTTTTCCCACCACCAAGAGGGATGTCCTTGGGCTGCCCTTTGGTGACCACCACAATCCCCTTATCAGAAAAGCTCTTTGACTCTCCACTGCCTCAGAGATGAAGCCTCTCCCAGCTCCTCAGCCTCCCTGCTGCTGGTCAGCACTCCCCACACGTGAGGTGAGCCAAGGTAATGGCTGACACTGAGGTCTACACACTGCAAAGAGCTGAGCTGTCTGGGGTGAGTAGCGCCTACCACCCTTGGACAGAGCTGGGCCAGGCTGTGTTGGGATCTGGCTCCAGGAATGGCTCTCCACAACTCTTCCCTCTGTACAATCACTGTCTACACTGAAGAGTCCTTCCCTTCTCCAAAGTAGGTATGCCCTTCCCCTCTCCCCTTGCCTTACCCAGGAAGCCTGTTCTTGCTTAGCTAAGCCCACTTCTCCTACTAGGAGAAAGAAGGACAGCTTCTTTTGATGTGCATAAGTGTTCACACAGGCGGAACTAGACTAGACTTTCCACCTAGGACCTTTTACCCAGTTATGCTTCTAGGGAGAACAACTTGACATGGGTCACAAAGCTACTACATGGCAAAAGTAGAATGTGAACTTGAGGTCTAGATAATTCCAAAGTCCACACTGTTTCCAACACCCCAAGAGCAGAAAATGACTAGGGTTTGTATATGTATCATGTTTCCATATGTATACATAAACATACATATCTATATAGTCATACAATATAGCAGATCACTGGGTGAATAGTTAGATGAATAACTATAGTGGAAATGCCAGCCTGCCCCAGAAAGCCACAGGTCCAAACACGGACTGACAGGCTGAGAGCCCCTGGAGCAGGCAGTCTCTGCAGCCCACACCTAACGCTAGCTCCTGGTGACTGATAAGAAAATACGGGCATGCTCACTCACAACTTCCTACGGAAAGTGAAAAATAAGATGCAGATTTATCTGCTCCTGACTCATCTCTTTGGCCTCTTCGAAGGGGTGGCCTTTACTCTGGCCTTGGACAGAGATATGTTCTGCTTTGGAGAGGAATCAGATTCCTTGTCAAGGTGATTATGACCCAAATACCACTTGGGGCCCTTCTGTACCAGCTGTCCAAGCTCAAGGGAATAAACTCAGTAAGGAATTTGTGGTCCTTCTGCATCTACGTGACTATGTGTTTGGCAATCAAGTACAAGTTTTAAAAATAAGAGAGCAGGGGAATAGAAGCAGCAAAAGAGGGCTTGGCTCACCCCTCCTCCTTAAGTGAGATTAGTTGGAAAAGAGTATTTCAAAATAAAAGTCTGTGCTCCCTTTCCTCACTTCACCCCCATGGTGTAGCCAGTCCTTAGATCAGTGCCAGTCCTTAGACTCTCAGTTATGGGGGTCTCAGCACCTACACAACGAAATGAAGATGACCACAATGACAATGGTACATCATTTGTTGTACACACACCTTTCTGCCAAGAACTGTCATAAATATTTTTCAAACATTATCTCAATTCACCCCACAGTCCTTTGAGGCAACAACTAAGATTATCTTCAGATGAGGAAACTAAGGCTCAGAGGTGCTGGCTGGGTAATTATTCCAAGTCCACATTTCTATTGAGGGGTGGAGCCAAGATTTGAATCCAGACCTAACTGGCTCCAAAGGCCACAACCTTAACCACCGCTCTAGGAACCCAGGGTGCAAACCAAAGAGAGAAAGGCCGCCCTCTTACAACACAGCTGCCATGAAGTCACTTGACCCACCAAATGTTTAAGGTCAGGTGTTCTCTTCCTGTTAGGTGATCAGAGAGTGTCACCACCCCTCACCCATTTCTTCAATAATTATCTGCTGAGCATCTTCTAAGTGTCAGGCATTTTTCTAAGTGCAATGGATAAAGCACTGAGCAAAACAAGTTCCTAGTCCCATAAATCTCCGAGGATAGTATGAGAAGACAGATAAACAAATCAACTAAAATGTAATGGATCAGGGGGTGATAAGCATGCACCATAAAGAAGATAGAAAGTGAATGGCTCTACGTTGGATAGGGTGCTTGAAAAAGACCACTCTGCCTGGGTGACATTTGAGCAGAGACCTGAAGGAGTGAGGGGTTGAGCCCTGCAGAGATCTGGAAGAAGCACGTTCCAGGCAAAGGGAACAGCACAGAGAAAGAACCAATAGTGAGAGCGTGCCAGAAGACCAGGTTGGCCCTGCCTTTTGGGTTCTCAAGCTGGCCTTCCCCTTTGTTAATTGGCAGAACTACATCATTCTTATTTCGCTATGAGGAAATCGGAGGGATAGATTCAGAAAGTTCGGACAGAGGAAAAACAGGTACCTTTTATTGTATTCACTACATGGGCTTATTTACCCTGACAAGGGCTTTGAAAAGTAGGTGTAGTAAAGTTACAGTCTGCGGGCTCCAAAGCCTATGCCCTTTCCACCATACCATGTGAAGTGAACCACATGACTTCAGACGGATCTAATTTCTTCCTTCTCACAAGCTCAGAGCACCTGGAAACCAGAACCTCAGGTCTTCATCCATCCAACATTAGCTGAGAGCCTCTTGGGCTCATGCTGGGTGCTGTGAGGATACAGCAATGAGCGCAACAGACATGGCCCCTCCTCTGAAGGATGGCTCTTGCCACTCAGCAGGGCCACTTCCAAAACACACATCCTCAGCATGACACACACTCTTACCCACTCACTGCCCTTACGAATCCCTCTCTTCCTAGCTCTGGCAGAGGGGAAATGACTCCTGTATCTCAGGTCCTCAGCTAACTTGGAAATGACGCCCAGGGCTCAGTCTCTGTCACCCACCCCACTCGCCTTCTACTCTGCCCTGGGAAGTCCAGAGAGCAGGTTTTCAAACTGAACTCTCCAGCTCTTGCCCACCAACAGAGGTAGAGTGAACAAGGTCACTGAGATCCTGTTACTTTCCAAGGAATGGAATTTGAGAGACTCTACAGGGTGGGCCAAGCCGTTAGAAGAACCCAAGGTGGGTTTGGGGATTCAGATGAAGGTCAGGCCAGTTCTCATTCGATCCAAACAATATACCTGACAATAAACCCACCATACTGCCTGCCTCCAAAGGGAATTAAACTCCATCGAGGGTTGCCAGGAACCCATCTCTCATAGAAGTTCTCCCATAGAGGGATGTAACTTCTAAACCCAGTGGATCAACCAAAAGATCCAAGAACAGCCAAGAAATGAGACATGGGTCTGACCGGGGGCGTCAAAGCTTTTTCAGAAATGGGCCTGTCAGCCCACCGCTTCCTCCATCCAGAAACACGGAACAAGGTGGTTGGAAATAAGGTTTGGAGGGATGGCAGAGGGGGAAAGTGTTAAACTGCAGCTGAAATCCACCTCCCCCAACCTCAAGGGCTGCTCCTCCAGTGTCAATAAATATGCAACCAATTAATGTAATTGCAGAGTTATTTATGGTGTCCAGCAAAGTGCAGCTAGATCCTGAAAGACAAGGGTGGGCACAGAGAAAAAACTCTTTCTCGGTGTTTGGTGTGCAGTTTCCTTGGTAGGATTTTTTTTTTCCTTTCCTTTTCTTTCAGATGTTTCAGTCAACTTGTGGTCCCCACGTGTCTGCTGGCCACGGCCCCTTCCAGTCAGTGCGCAGGTGTTCCTGCCTGCGGGGGAGGAGTAGGAGGGGGAACCAGAGGGAAAAAGCGAAAGGTCTTCAGATTTCAAACCGTGACCTGACATAGAAGACTTTTCCAAGGTCCCCCACTCTGACTGCACCGCTGTCTTAATCCCCTCCATTGACCCCTTCCGTAACAACCACCACCAAAAATTGCATGTGGAGACTTTTTTTTTCCATAGCTCTGTTATGCAATTGTTTGGAATGACAGCTGTGTTGCCACTCCAAGCCCCACACAAGACAGGTTTTAATTAGAGTTATTGAGGGGTTGGAATTGGCACAATTAGGGCCAGCATTAATGGGGTCTCCATGTGTTCTTTTGAACAGTTTGGCCCTATTTTTTGTCCCAGGGCAGGAGGGGGTTGCAGCTAATGAAGTTGGAGAGTGCAAATTATCTCGGCCCAAGGAGGGTGAGCGTGAGCCACCCAGGGGAGGGGGCATGCAAAGAAAAGAGAGCGGTTACATATGGAGGAGACACACACATGTTTGCACACACTTGTTTTTGTGCCTTTTCTTTTTAACCTGGTCCTTTTAGAAAGACGTTCTCGCCACCGAATACGTATCATTGAACTGTGAGAGGAAAGAGATGGGTTTCTCATGCCAAGCTAAAGCTAAGAGTGTGTGTACGTGTTATGCACACACTTTACACTTGCCCCAAATGGGTACAGGCGTATTACAGGAAGAGCGAGATAACAAAAACAAACTCCAATTATTAAAAGTCCTAACCCTTCATTATCTGAAATGTTGATTGCTCCATACTATCCTAATTTCCCACGTCCTTTCTTTTCAGATGTCTGTTCTTCTAACTTCTCAAGCCCTGTCCTCTATGCTGTCTTAACAGGGCTCAATTTAAAAATATTAGCCTCGTGCCCAAGTCTCTGAGCCACCCCCCACCCATGAACTATATGTAGCCTGGGGTTGTACTGAGAACTGATGCCCTGATGTCTCTGACTTCCCTATGGACCAGATGGGTTTCTGTTAATAGCATTTCCAGTAAAAAGTCAATACAGCCATTTGGGTAGGAGGAAGGTCAGAAGTGGAAAAACAAATATGATGGAGCCAGTTATCAATCAAGTCTAAGTGAGAAAAAGGCAGCTGAACAAAACCAGGCCCAGTTCAGTGTGGCCCTAGAGCCTCGGTTTGGCTTTTGAGTGACCCGAGCAGCTTTGGGGACTGGGGAGTGGAACATTCAGTAGGCCAAAGCTACAGCAGGCCACCGCAGCACAAGGAGGTGGAGGAAGGGTCACATACAAGTAGCAGCTAAAAATGTTGTGAGGACTTAGAAAAATCAGGCTGAAACCCCCTGCCATCACCCAGGGCACCAACGGTGGGGCTGGCTGCCTGCCACAAGGTCTTCTTATTTCACAGGGAGGAACGGCTCCATTCTGCACGAGTGACATCACCTTCCCTCTGCTGCCTTCACTGGCTGTGTTTCCTGCTGTTTTAGCTCTTCTAGTGGCCAAGGCTACTCTTGCTCTTTGGCAGAGTGAATGGAGGAGGGAGGCTGGCTCACCCTCTGTGGAATAGCCTTGGCAGAAAGAAATGGGGAGAGCAGACATGGGCAGGGCCACGACAGACAGACAGACAGACAGACACCCAATTCAAAATGCCCCCAGCACTCAACGTAGCTTTGAGTTCTGGTGTTCAAGCAGTTCCGCCTTGTCTGATACAACCAGCTCTTCTGACACACCCCCTACAAACCACAGAGCCAGCTTTATAAGGAGAGTCCCAATTGCTGGTCAAATTGGTTCCCCCCAAAGATGAACTACCGAGCCCACCGAAAACCAGCCTGCCAGCCCATGCAGTATGCCAGGGTCGCTTTAAAATAGTAGTTACCAACAGGGGATGACTTTGCCTGCAGGGAACAGTTAGCAACGTCTGGAGAAGTGTTTGGTTGCTGTAACTGGATGAGGGGGCGGTGGATGGTATGGGCTGCTACTGGCCTCTAGAAGGTAAAGGCCAGGGATGCTGTCATCTGTCCTGTGATGCAGAGGACAGTCCCATAACAGAGTTATCGAGGCCAAAATGTCAATAATGCCCAGGCTGAGGGAGCCAGCATTAAAGCCAGACAGACCTGGGCACAAACCCCAGCTCAGCCTTGTCCTAGCCATGCGATGTTAGCAGGCCAATAACCACACTAAACTTTGGTTTGCACACTCATAAAACAGAGATGTAAATACCTCACTCCTAGATAAAACTTGGTTAGGGGGCAAGAAATACCCAATTTCCCCCTCTTTTTTTGTTAACTTATAAAGAATGTTCTGGGCTATCTTTATGAGACTCACTAAAAGAATGTGCCATTTGGTAATCGCTATTGAAGTCCTCCAGCCCTGAAACTGTCTTGCACACTTGCAGCTGCCACCTGCCTCCTTCCCAGGGTTAATTTCTCCCACAGAAACTAGAAGGCTGGGTGCCCAAGCCCTTGCAGAGACACCTTCAAGACACCTTATATTCTGAGTCCGAGCATCACAGGAAAGTTCTGCAGGGCGCGTGTCCCCTCACCGCCTGTGGCCAGCTGCACTGTGGTCCCTGCTGGGCCCTCAGAGACCGACCCTGGCGGGGGAGGGGCGGCCTCATTTCCGGTAGAAGTGGACTTGAGTTCAGCCTTTTCTTTTGAACCACACGGTGGCCGAACGTCAATTAGCCCAGCCCTGAAAAATGAGTGTGCTCTCAGTGCTCCTGGGGGAGGGCAGGGGGCCCTGGCCCGGCCTGAGGTGGCTGCCCTGCTCCCCCTATTGTGCCGCCAACAAGAGCGTTTTATTGAAAAGAGCCGAGTGCATCTAATGCAGTTATCCGTGTCCGCCCCATCGGGCCTGGGCTGGGGGCGAGGGCGCAGCTGCGGCCACCGCGGCCTCACAAGCTCCAACAAAGGAGCCGCCTGGAGAATGTGCTCCCCTTTGAACAGCTCATCTGGTTTCCATTTTTGAAAGGTCCCCAATCTTCGCTTCCACCCAGCCCCCACCCACCTGCACCCCTCCCTGCTCCCCTCCTCTGTGTTCTAGATATGCCCCTGGGCGAGGCGGGGGCGCCCCTCCTGCTGCCCCACGTGGTCATAGACTTCCCCCAACTCTGGCCAGGGCCACCCATGAGGACCCAAGCCTGGGGTGTGGGGGCAGGGGTGTGGGGAGGCTCATGCCTGACTTCCTGCCAGCCTCAGTTTCCCCACCTTTAAAATGCCCCGGTTGGGTGCCAGCTTGTGCCTTTCAACTCCAGTGGTCTCTGAGTCAACGAAATGATTTGTAAAATATGTGGGAAATACATAATAGTATAATTCAGAAATTTTATATTGCCATAAAATTTCATAGCCTGGAGATAACCACTATTAACATTCCAGAGTATTTTCTTCTAGCCTTTTTTTATGTTTAATAAGTCATATACAAAATTATCATTGTTTAATCGGGATCATGTTTTATAAACATAATCATGCTATCATATCATCTGGAGCATTTTCCTGTGTTAACAGTACTTGAAAATATTTTTAAACAGCCACAAAATTACAGCTTGTACCATAAGTGATTTAACTGGTTCCCCCATTGTTGGACATTGAACTGGTTTTCCTGTTTGCTTGGAATTTGTTGTTTTGTTTTTCCTCAGTATTATGAATTCAAGGAGATTTTTCTAAATACAATCCTCAAGTGGCTTCCCAAGTTGACAGCTGGGACTAACCCCCTGCCCCGTTATAAATCAAAGGCATGTGGCAGGCACTTCCACCTCTTCCCAGGGCTGGCACGGAGGGGAAAGGTCATCACCGGCCTCCTCCTCCCCTCCCTGACACCTCCAGGCACCTGCAAGTTGAAAATTCTGGTGTGAATCACAGGCCCCTGTAAATTATGGCCTTGGGCAAGTTGTATAAACTTCAGAGTCCTCAGTTACATAATGAAAATACAATCACACAGACCTCAGAGTGCTGCTGTGAGAACTAAATGAAATAAGATACTTAACTGGCCTAGCTGATGCCTGGCACCTAGAAGACCCTCCTGGTTCACTGAGGCCAAATTCCCAGATGAACTTCAGGTCCCATCCAGCTGGTGGGCACTGGAGACAGGATGTGAGAAGTGGCCCTTCCCAGAGCTCTCAAACTCTGCCCGCAGAGCGGAGTGTGTTAGTAGAACACAGATGCCTGGCTGCCCCATTTACTGGGTGACCTTGGGCAAGTTTCCTAATCTTTCTGTGCCTTAGTTTCTCCACCAATAAAATGGAGAGTTGTGAGGATGAAATAAAGTAATATGAAAAAAGTGTATGAAACAGCAGCTGGTACATGCTAAGTGCTCTATAATTTAGCTGTTATTATTGTGTACCTGACCTGCTCGTGAACAGTGAGGTCCGACTCCCCTAGAAACTAGATATTCGTCTCCCAGAACTAGCCCCTTCCAACACATTGTCAGCACACAATCCTCCTGCCTTCAACCTCAGGCCCAGCTCAAAGCCGAACCCCGATGAAATGCTGAGCTCCAGCAAAGAGCCCAGTCCCCAGAAAACCCCTACAGAGCACCCACACCCTGGGCCTCTGCTTGGGGATGACTTGGCAATCTCATTGGCCCAGAGAAGGGGACAGGTTGGGAGTGAGGAGGCCTCCTTGCCATGACCTTGAATCTCCTCTCTTGCATTCTCAGGACTTTCTGCTCATTTGTCCAGTTAAGAGTCACATCAGTGGCAGACACCATTGACAGAGTGCCCACTAGATATCAGACCTGTGGCTCATTCAATCCATACTGAAACCACGTAAAATCTTACAATAGCACCCACTACATGATGAAGTATGGGAACTGAGCTCAGAATGGTTAAGCGATTTCCCAAAGTGGTGGAGAAGAAATTTGCACTCATGAGAATCTAACCACAAAGTCCAGCTCTTCCTAGGACACCACATAACTCAGGTTCTTTTACTGGTGAAGTTACAGAGTCACCTTCCCTGGAGAACGTGCCCTGAAGCACCTAACGTGGCAGGACACTTGGGTTAAGGTTGCCAGATTGAGCAAATGAGAACACAAGACACCCAGTTAACTTTGATCTTCAGATCTGTGCATATTTGAATTCAAAGTTAACTGGTTGTCTTGTATTTTATTTTGCAACCCTAGTTCAGGGACTTCGTTCACACTCCCCAGCAAGCCAGCCAGTTCAGCAGATGAGTTGCATGAGACTTGGTCACCAGAGCACATCACAATGATGTGATGTCACTTAATCCCCTCTCTCCCTGTGCCCCTTTCTAACTCAGAGGTGACGTGACTTGTCTGAGATCGCAAGACTGGAAGTTGAGCCACACACAGCCTTAGCCTCCTGGCCTGAGTCTCCTGCTATGATTATCGTGCTTGGTAAAGTGGTGGCCACAGCTCAAGAGACAATCTGTGTTTTCCAGTGTAAAATGGCCATTCAGTTCCTTTGCACAAAACTATTGTGAAAATTCTAATAAGTAATGCAACCTAAAGGCTCTCTCTTAAGATTTATTAAAGATCTTTTGATTACAAGTCACAGACACCTGGACCTAAACTGACTGAGACCAAAGAGAAATTAATTGGTAGCTCAGGTCCCTGAGAAGCCCAGGTGAGCACAATGACAGGAGCCAATGGAAATGTCCCAGTGCTCACAGCCAGGACGAGGTGAGCAACAAAATAAATAAGTAGTGTTGGGTTATATCTCAAAGTGTAAAATAAACACACCAAAGTTCATACTTATATAAATAAATGATTGAGTAAATAAAAGAAGGAGAAGAGACAAATCTCCCATGCAAAAGAATTCCAAATAATTTATGTAGATAACTCCCTGGGTAAGAGACATAAATCCCCACTCGTTAAGCGCGGGCTGCACAGACCAACTTCCTTCCAAAAATTACAGTTTGGAAAGGGGGATGAGCAATAACTTCCCATCGGAGAAACATGACAAACTCAACCTCAGCCAGGTGATCAAGGTCAATGTCAACATCGATGAGCCATGTCGACAGCATGTACCCTTGATATGATGTGAGGAGAATGGCAGTTTGCTTCTGTGGCCTTCCTCCCAAAAACATATGACCCCAGTCAAATCATGAGAAAAACCTTAGACAAATCCCAGTTGAGGGGAGTTTACAAAATATCTTACCTAGCTGCTTCTTTCCCAGAATCCCATACGGCTCTTTGTGCCTCACTGCATCAGGTTGACCCACAGGCTCAATCACTGGGGCTGGAGGAAACAGAAGCCCTAATTGGTTTATCCCTAGCCCATGCTTCAACTCCGAGTCAGGGGTTGACTGTTGAGGAGAGATGGAGACACCCAAAAATTGGGGGCTGCTACCTAAAGCAGGTGAATGGATGTTTGGTGGTTAAAACTCATCAGTGTCCAGTGCCCCCTTTAACATTTTTGGTGCTACATGAAATAATGATGACTAGTCTTTCTTTAATATCCCTACTTGTCAAAATAGTTAACTACTCTATATTCCTCCCTCAATTATTTTTTAAAATCTGATGCAAGAAACCCCAGCACGGAGGAACCACTGTTCAGGTCTGACGCACCGAGCTAAAGCATCTCAGATGAAAAGAGTGAGAACAGCAAACTGCCAGACAGCCCTGACCTGCCTGTAGGGCTCATCTTGAGGGCCCAAAAAAATGATGTGACCACTTGTGCAAGGAGCAGAAAAGCCAGAGGGCTCCCCAAGACAAGCCCTTCTTGAGCTGAAGCAGGAAAAGTAGGGCAAGCCCCAGCTGTCCTAATATTTGATGATGCATCCAATGAGCCAGACACTCTTTGAAGCAGTACATGCATGAATGCCGTGACCCTCACAACAGTGCTATGTAGTAGGCATTGTTATCCCCATTTTATAGGTGGGAGCACTGAGGCAGGGAGCTTCAGTAAATTTGCCCAAAGTCCACACAACGGGCAAGTAATAGAGTTGGGATCTGATCCCAGGCTCTGGCCCCAGAACCATTCTTTAAAAACTGAAATAGGAAAGTGACCCCAAAATATAGATAGTATTCAATATCCAGCTTCTTAACCCCAGTTTTTCAAGCTTGGGTTACCACTGACCTTCCTTTCATTGGAAAGTCACTTCAGTTTTTAATCCTCGAGGGCCTGGACCTTGCAAAGGAAAAAAATAATCTATCTCTCCCTCCCTCCCTCCCTTCCTCTCCCTCTCCCTCTCCCCCTCCATCTCTTCCTCTTAAAGAAGTAAAAACAGTCGGGGGGGAGGGGCTGAACAGGCTACCTGTGGAAAACACCGATCTGGGGTCCCGTGCTCAGTTTGCATCTGTGTGTTGTGTTTTCTGGGCTGATGCATGAGATATTTTATAGCCAACTTGATTTCTTTTTCCTTTTGTAAGCCTCTCACCAGTTTGCACAAACAATTCACCGTGCCTGCTCCCAGCTCTGGGCCTGGCACCCAGCAGGTGTTGAGATGAGCCTGGCCTTCCCAGGCAGGAGCACTCCCTGCTGGGGACTCAGCCTGACCTAGGCCCTTGGCTAAAAGTAATGTGGGAACCCAGCTTGCTGACCCTCTTTCAGGAAATTCCTGTGGGTGTTTTCTGGCTCTCTGTTCCTCACTCTCACCAACCTGAGTCCACAGTAATCATCAAAAAGAAAGTTATTTCAAATCCAACTCACCATTTCTCACTCTGAACCTCCCCTCCGTCTGTGTTCCCTACCAGGAACACAGATGCTGCTGCCACCATCGAGCCAGGCATTCAAACCACAGTCCTGGGCCTTCACACCCCAAAGCCAGCTGGTCCTGAAGTCCAGGGAGTTTACCTCCTCCATGTCTCTCAACTCACCTGTTGTCATCTGTCCTTACCTCTCATGTGGTTTGTTACAACTTCCTCAAACCCTTCTATCTCCCAGTCATTCCTCCACAGTCTGACAATCCGATGTCACCGTCCCAATGACAATCAACTACCTAAAACAGTCCATGAGCCACTGTCCCCCCACACACAAGAAAAAGGCTGAACTGGGATTCTTGAGGGCCCAGCTCAGTTCTAGGAATCAAGGGAGAGACAAGATAAATGGGGGAAATTGCCTTTGTCCCAAAGAGTCGCAACAGAACTGAGAGGATGAGAGAAGCATAGGAAGCTGCACATGAAGTCCACCTGAGGCCCATATAAGCACAGCATTTAGCAGAGTGCCTGGCGCGTAGTAAGAGTGCAATGAGAAATAATAGTGATAAGTCGCATTATCATTATTATTGCATAGTATGTGCCAGGAGCCCGCTGGGGTTAGGCAGAGAACCCACTGGGCCTCCCTTTTTACATTTGCCAGGTGGAGACAGCCTTGGGAAGAAGCCTTGGGGCCCTTGGATGAAAGTCTTTTCTGGACGTGTCTCTCGGCAACTCTCCGGTTCCTCACAACCAGCACCGCTGTCCCTCCCAGGTCCGGCTGGGCGTCTCCAGGCTGGTTCAGGAGGGCCCAGCCGCTCACAGGCCTCAGCACTGCCTGGCCCACTGCCTGGCCTTCCCAAAGAACATCCCGCAGCTCTGCACTCCAGGTCAGAACTTCGGGTGCTCTCTCCAGCTTCCCTACAGCTGGCTTTCTTTGCCTAGATGGGAGGCAGATGCAGGGCTGGTCCCTGGGCTACACAGATCCTGACACCCTTAGCTGTTATTCAAATTCCAGCTTTGCTTTTCAGAAAGCCAGTGCCTTGGCCAGAGGACTAGACCCGACTCAGGTAGTGTGTGTCTGCCCAGACGCGTGCACACATACACACACACCACTATTAGTCTCCCAGGCCTCAGCCCCTCCCCCACTTCCCCTCTGCTCTCAGCCACTTGCTCTGTGCCAAACTCCGACACCCTCAACAGTTTCCTAACTGCTGCCACTAATCCAGTTCTGGGGAGCAGGTCAGCAACGAAGGAGCCAAGCTGCAGCTCCTGTGAAAACAGCCCAGGCTGGCCCCAGCGGCCACACCTGCACACTCCATTCATCCCCACTGTTTGTTTACACATTGTCATCCACAGTTAATGCTTTCCCAGCAACTGCAGTGGGCTGATTGCCCCAATGGCACATAGGGACCCCATTCTGAGCCCTTGTGTCTGTTAAATTGAGCATGGGGCCTTGTCGTTAAATTAAGGTTTGTGGCTCTGCCATTGTGGCCCCCATTCCATCCTGCTCTGCCTCCTCCTCCTCCTCCCCCTTCCCCCCCTCCCCTTCCGCTTTCCCTTCCCATTCATCACAGGGCCTCCTTGCAGTTTGATGGGGGATGTGGGCAAGGAGAAGTGGCCTGGCCCGGGACAGGGAGGAAGAGTAGATGTCTTCCACAGAAAGCAAGGATCGAAGGGGATGCATGACCTCTCGGTGAGAGGGGCTCTGGGGAGAGGAGACGATGCTGGAACTGGAAAGAAGAGGGTCGTGTGGGGCCTTTGCTAAGTTAAGGAATCAATTCCTAGAACCAGCACGGCAGAGTGGTAAAGAATACAGGCTCCAAGATAGACAGACTGAGTTTGGGTTTGATTTCCAACTATGAACCTTTCTACCTCTGGGACCTTTTTCAAGTTTAGTAAGTTTTGGTTTCTCTGAGCTGGGCAGAGGAATCAAAATGAGCAAAGAAATAGATGTAGCACATACCTTTGATATGAAGAGAACAGCAATTGACCTCTCTGGGTTTCCTCTCAAAACCCCATAAACCCAGTCAAACAATGAGAAAAAAACAGATAAATCCCAGTTGAGGGACATCCTACAAAATATCTGACTAGTATTCCTCAAAAACAAGGAAAGTCCGAGGAAATGTCATAGCCAAGAGGACCCTAGAGAGACATGGTGACTGAAGGTAATATAGTATTCTAGATGGGATTCCAGAACAGGAAAAAAAAATAAGTAAAAACTGAGGAAATCTGCATAAAAGATGGACTTTAACTAATAATAATATATTGGTATTGGTTCACTAATTATAGTGAATATACCATAGTATTTTAAGATGTTAATAATAGAGAAACCCTTTTAATTATAAAGAAATCTTCATAGGCTTACTCTAGCTAATCAACAAAGAAAGATCGATAACATTAGAATATTATCATTTTTACAAACCTTAATGAATAAGTGAATGAATGAATGAATCACTAAGCAATGATCATCAAAGGTTGATAGAACCACAAAAAAAGAAATCATCAGATATTCTATACCTCTCAATCGGGGCGCATACCACCATCTATGAGATAGTCTTACAAAACAAAGAACAAAAAACAAACAAAAATCCCTAAAATGGACCTAACTTCAAATGTAACTTCCAAAATCCAATTTTTCAAAACACAGGGGACAGAAAACATGTTAAACAATACCACAGTTATGAAATCAACAAAAAGTAGGAAATTTACAGGGCAAAAAATTTATTTCTTCAACAATGAAAACAACCAAATTGTGAGGAAAAAAAACTGAGATGGAGAAGGAAACTGCAAATTAGTAGACTCCTGAGAGCCATATCAATCAATTACAATGTACGAACCTTCTAAACTCTGGTTCAAACAAACTCATAAAAATTGTAAGACAAGTGAGAAAATGTGTGCACTGCTCATTGATGATCATTAAGGAGCTGTTAATTTCTTTAGGTATAAAAATGCTATTGGGGTTATATTTTTTTGAGAGTCTAACTTTTAGAGCTACAAAATGAAATATTTACAGATAAAAAATGATATAATGACTTGGATTTGCTTGAAAATAAGAGGAGAGGGGGCATAGGGTAAGTATAGGTGAAACGGGGTTGGTCCTCAGTGACTGTTGGAGGTGAGTCATGGGTACACACATTTAATAAACTATTTTTCATACTTTGTGTATGTTTTAAAGTTTTCAGTTTAAAAGGAAAGACAAATTGTTGGGGGTTGCAGGGGGCAGGGGCTGTGGGGAAGGGACCAAACATTGATCTGCCAAGATCCCCAGCAACCACACTTCCACAACATGAGGTAATCATTACTCTATTCCAGTTAAAATCATGATCAACCATGTTCCCAAAATTTTTCCTGTTGAACTATGTGCAGGTAGAGCTCTAGAGATAACTATTGAGATGAAGTAACATGTAAAACTAAGATCTCATGACCTGGGTTCTGGGTTCTAATCCTCACCTCTGGGGACCATTTGCCTACATGGTAAATCCCTGTTGATTCCTAGTCCTGGCTGGTGTGGCTCAGTGGACTGAGCACCAGCCTGTGAAACAAAGGACCACTGGTTCAATTCCCAGTCAGGGCACATGTCTAGATTGCAGGCCAGGTCTCCAGTAGGGAGAGCATGAGAGGCAACCACACAATGATGTTTCTTCCCTCTCTCCCTCCCTTTCCCTCTCTAAAAATAAATAAATAAGTAGATTAATTTTTTAAAAGTTTTTAAAATTTCAAATCCCTGTTGATTCCACTCTAACTCTTGTTTCACTATATTTTTCTATGACCAAAAGCATTGCTGTTGATATTTATTCCCACAATACAGAAAGATCTTTGGAAAATTGTTGAATGTTTGATTTAATGAACACGTTAAATCTTTCAGAAATTTTAATTTAGATTATCAATAAGGAAAATGCATAATTGAAAAAGAGAGCAAGTGAAGGATGGGAGAGGGAAGGCAGGACCTGTAAGACCAGCAGGCTGGAGGGACAGACCATCAGCATGAACTCCAAGGTTGCTCGGAGGAAAGCATGTGGATTTGGGGCCCCTCCTGCTTGGGCGATATCTTTGCTTCTGGAGAGCTGCTGGGGCTTGATGAGGTCCCAGGCATAATCTAGAGTGTCTCCCAGGATCAGTCTCCTGCCCCCACCAGAAGCGTCCCCAGGCCACTGCTGCCTAGATGCAAGTCCATGGTCCTGCTGGAACCACCAGCATTCGATCAGGTCTCAGTCGTTCGCGCTACTACAACAGAAATACCATAGACTGGGTGGCTTATAAATGTCAGAAGTTTATTTTTCACAGTTCTGGAAGCTGAAGTCTGAGGTCATAGTCGGGTTCTGGGGAGAGTTCTCTTCCAGCTTGGAGACCGCTGTCTTCTTCTTGTATCCTCACATGGTGGACAGCAGAGAGTGGAAGCAGTGTCTCTCAGGGCTTATAAGGAAACTAATTTCATTCCTGTGGGCTCCACCCTCACGTCCTCATTTAATCCTAATCACCTCCCAAAGGCCCATCTCCTAATACCATCACATAGGGAGGTGGGGGGTTCAATGTACAAATTTTGGGGGACACAGACATTTAGTCTATAACAAATTCCCAAGCCTAGGGCAGGGGCTCAGCAAGCACAAGGTGTCCACGGTCATGAGGAGTCACAAGCTGCCTGGCCCCACTGTGACCCGCTGGGAGCTGACTCTGCACTGGGTAGCTGACCTCACCGCACACCTCGTCTCTGCTAGATATAACTACTCCAGTCCCACAGCCCCAGCTGCGACTGCATGTGAAGAAAGCAGGAGGGGAAGCCACATGGGATAGAGGTGAAGGGCCAAGGGAGCTGGCTTTCCAATCCTCCCCAATGGGGTTCACTGAAGACTTCAGCACCTAGCATGGGTCCTGGTACCCGGATCAATACAACACACACACACGCACGCACGCACGCACGCACGCATGCACAGAGCAACCCTCAGCCCAGTGATAGACACGGCAAATGGGCCAGAAAACAGATTAACAAGAAGAATAAAATGGGGGGGGGGGTAATGTATTATTTCTGCCATTAAATATATATATTTTTAAAACAATGTGGGAACACCCAAAATCCCAAAGTCCCTCAACCTTTTTTTTTTTTTTAAAATCCTCACCTGAAGACATTTTTTTCATTGCTTTTAGAGAGAGAGGGAGAAAGAGAGACATCAATGCGAGAGAGAAGCATCGATTGGTTGCCTCCTGCACAAGCTCAGACCAGAGACCGAACCCGCAGCCTAGGCATGTGCCCTGACCAGGAAACAAATCCCAACCTTTTGGTTATAGGATGATGCTCCACCAACTGAGCCACACCAGCCAGGGATGGACCTCTTTTCTTTAACAGTAGAGCGAGTGAGTCTTCCTCCGGGACCTCATCAAGCCCCAACAGCTCTCCAGAAGCAAAGATATCTCCCAAGCAGAAGGGACCCCAAAGCCACATAAAAGGGAAAGTGAACCCAAAAATTGTCGGTCTTCCACCCTCCCTCCCTTCCTTCATTTCTTCCTTTCTTTTTTTTTTCTATTTTTTTCAAGAAAACATTTTATTACATTTCCATTACACAAGTAATACATGTTCATTGTAGAGCAATCAGAGCAAACAGATTTGGGTGTATCTGCACATGGTAATAACATGCAGCTGTTGAAAGGAAAGCATTTTTTTTAAGCATAAGGTTGATCTATCTGTATGGACAGGCGACAATGTCCATGACATGCTGGCTAGTGAAAAAAGCAAATTATAGCACAGTGTATACAGTGTGATCCCCATTGTGTTAAAATCTACATTCATACATTTACATGTGCATACAAATGTCTACAAAGACATACACCAACCTGTCCACAGTGGTCCTCTCTGGGGAATGGAGCCATGAGAGGGAAAGCATCTATACACTTCTGTCTGGTCTGAATTTCTTACAAGCTTCTGTGACTCTTGTAATTTTTTAAAAATCTAAGGAAGTAAAACAAAAACAAATGCAAGACTAGTATGGATATTTCAACATTGAAATAAAAAGGGTATACCAATAAGCCAAAAGGGAAAAGGTCACGTATAATCCTTATTCCTCCTTCCCTGCTGTGAGGCAATCACTGTGAATATTTTGTTGCAAAGCGCAATCTATTTTTTAAGCATGTAATGCATACATTAATTTTATTTTCACAAAAGGGATTATATTATACATACTATTTCCCTTTCTCACCTAATAATACAATATGGACATCTAAGTTAGTAAAAAGACATCTCTCATCATTTTAAATGGTCATGTACCTATTTAGGTGGTTTCCTTTTCATGCTATTTTATTATTTTTATTTTTTTAATTATTTTATTGTTGTCAATTACAGTTGCCTGAGTTTACCCCCCACCACTCCCCTCCCACCCCAACCAAACCCACCTCCCACCCTTGTTTCCAACCCCTCTTGGTTTTGTCCATGTGTCCTTTATATCATGCTATTTTTTTACAGGCTATTGTCACCCTGGCCAGCTAGCCCAGTAGGTTAGAGTATCATCCTGATATGCCAAGGTTGCTGGTTCAATCCTCAGTCAGAGCACATACAAGAATCAACCAATTAAGGCAGAAATAAGTGGAACAACAAACAGATGCTTCTCTCTCTCTCTCTCTCTCTTTCCCTTCCTCTCTCTCTTACTCCAGAATCTATTTAAAAAATTAAAAATATATATTAAAAAAAGAAAAAATAAAAAAGTCTACTGTCAACACCCCTGGGCAGCTACACCTTTGTGCACATCCAGCATTACGTCCTTAGGGTACATTACCAGGACTGCAGCTGCTGGGTACAAGGATGTACAATGTTTGTTAAAGACTTTTGTGGATCACTCCTAATCACCTTCCAGAAAGGCCTTGCCAAGGCTCCGCCCCAGGCAGTGGGGGCGGGGGAGCCAGGCTCGCCTCCGGGGTGTCCACCCCGCTGAGTTAGTTCCACTCTGAAATTTTTATTCATTTGGAAGTTGAAAAAATGTAATCTCTGTGTCATTTTAATGATCCTTCCTTTAATTACTATGAGAACTGGGCATTACTTAATGTTTCTCAGTCATCAATTTGCCTCCTGCATGTCTTTTTCCAATATCCCTACTGGGGTGCTTGTCTTTTTCCTATTGATTTGTAAAAGCTCCTTACATATTAAAGACATCAATCACTGCCTTTCATATGTGTCATTTCTACAAGTATGTTACTTTGTTTTTTTTAACTTTACGATTTTTTAATGCAGAGAAGTTTTTAAACTTTGAATTAAAAGAATTAGTCTTTCCCTTTATGGTGTCTCTATTTGATGTTATATTTAGAATATCCTCCCACTCCAAGACTACATAAATATTTACCCGTATTTTCTTCTAGTGTGACATTAAACTCTCCAGCAACCCTCCCCCCACAAGAAAGAATGTGGGAAGTTTCCATGCAGGACATTCAGTCCTGTCTAAAGCATCCACAGAGATACCATTCAGTCTCCGTAGTTAATACAAACACCACCTTTCTACAAGGTTCATCCCTGACGCATCTATGTAACCCCGTGTGCCTGGACTAGCCAGGCTCCCAAGGCCAGAAGGGTCACTGTGGCCCTACAACCACAGCACAATTGTTAGACCTATATGACATGATAGTGGTCTTTATGCATTAATCCTGTGAAACAAAAACAGTAACAAACATCATGGGCCTCTGGAACCCTGAGACGTGGTTTAGGTGTGGACACTTTGGGCAGGGCCAGATTTCAAGGACCTTCAGCGTGGGTCAAATGTCTCCACAGGAGTTCTGGGCAGGACCAAACTTCTTGCTAATCACTAATCAAAAAGTTTACTTACGAATTAGATTTTTAAAAATCCAAAATGATGGAAGACTCCCAAACTCTTTTTATGAAGCCAGCATCATCCTAATCCCAAAACTAGATGAAGACACAACAAAGAAAGAAAACTTCAGGCTGGTATTGCCAATGAATGTAGACACCAAAATCCTCAACAAAATATTGGCAAACCACATCCAACAGTACATTAAAAAGATAATACACCATGACCAAGTGGGATTCACCCCAGGGATGCAAGGATGGTACAATATTTGCAAATCAATAAATGTAATACATCACATAAACAAAAGCAAAGACAAAAATCACATGATCATATCAATAGATGCGGAAGAAGCATTTGATAAGGTACAGCACCCATTTATGATAAAAGCACTCAGCAAAGTGGGAATAGAGGGAGCATTCCTCAACATAATAAAGGCCATATATGAGAGACCTACAGCCAACACCATACTCAATGGGCAAAAACTAAAATCTTTTCCACTAAGATCAGGAACAAGACAAGGTTGTCCACTTTCACCACCTCTATTCAACATAGTATTGGGAGTTTTAGCCACAGCAATCAGACAAGAAAAGGAAATAAAAGGTATCCAAGTCAGAAAGGAGGAAACAAAACTGTCATAGTTTGCAGATGACATGATAGTGTACACAGAAAATCCTATAGACTTGGCCAAAAAGCTGCTCGACCTAATAAATAAATTTGGCAAAACAGCCCAATACAAAGCCAATATTCAGAAATCAAAGGCATTTTGTATACCAACAATGAAACAACAAAAGCAGAAATCAAGAAAAAAATCCCATTTGTTATAGCAAAAAGAAAAATAAAATACCTAGGAATAAACCTAACCAAGGAGGTAAAAGACCTGTATGCCGAAAACTACACAACACTGAAGAAAGAAATCAAGGAAGACACAAACAAATGGAAACATATACCATGTTCATAGATCGGAAGAATCAACATCATCAAAATGTCCATACTACCCAAAGCAATTTACAGATTCAATGCAATACCTATTAAAGTACCAATAGCATATTTCACAGACATAGAACAAACACTTCAAAAATTTATATGGAACCATAAATGACCCTGAATAGCTGCCGCAATTTTGAGAAAGAAGAGCTAAGTAGGAGGGATCACAATACCTGATACCAAACTGTATTACAAGGCCACTGTAATCAAAACAGCCTGGTGCTGGCACAAAAACAGGCACATGGACCAGTGGAATAGAATGGAGAGCCCAGAAATAAACCCAAGTCTCTATGGTCAATTAATATTGACAAAGGGGGCAGCAACATAAAATGGAGTAAAAATAGCCTCTTCAACAAATGGTATTGGGCGAACTGGACAGCTACATGCAAAAAAATGAAACTCGAGCACCAATTTACACCATACACAAAAATAAATTCAAGGTGAATAAAAGATTTAAATATAAGCCATGACACCATTAAAGTCCTAGAGGAGAACATAAGCAGGAAAATCTCAGATATCTCATGCAGCAACATTTTCACTGATATGTCCCCTAGAACAAGGGACATAAAGGAAAGAATAAACAAATGGGATCTCATCAAAATAAAAAGCTTCTTCACAGCTAAAGAAAACAGCATTAAAATAAAAAGAGAACCAACCATATGAGAAAACATATTTGCCAATGATACCTCAGACAAGGATTTAATCTCCAAAATATATAAAGAACTCACACAACTCTACTCTAAGAAGACAAGCAACCCAATTAAAAAATGGGCAAAGGACTTGAACAGACACTTCTCCAAGGAGGACATACAAAGGGTCCAGAGGCACATGAAAAATGCTCAGTATCACTAGCTATCAGACAGATGCAAATTAAAACCACAATGAGATACCACCTCGCACCAGTCAGAATGGCCATCATAAACAAAGCAACAAACAAGTATTGGAGAGGTTGTGGAGAAAAGGGGACCCTAGTGCACTGTTGGTGGGAATGCAGACTGGTACAACCACTATGGAAAGCAGTATGGAATTTTCTCAGAAAACTAAAAATGGATCTGCCTTTTGACCCAGCAATTCCACTGCTAGCATTATATCCTAAGAACCCTGAAACACCAATCCAAAAGAATCTACGCACCCCAATGTTCATAGCAGCACAATTTACAATAGTCAAGGGTTGGAAGCAACCCAGGTGCTCATCAGTAAATGAATGGATAAAAAAGCTATAGTACATTTACACAATGGAATTCTATGCAGCAGAAAAAAAGAAGGAGCTCCTACCCTTTGCAACAGCTTGGATAGAACTGGAAAGCATTATGCTAAGCTAAGTAAGCCAAGAGGTGAAAGACAAATACCATATGATCTCACCTTTAACAGGAACCTAATCAACAAAACAAACAAACAAGCAAAATATAACCAAAGACAATGAAATAGAGAACAGGCTGACAGTGACCAGAGGGGAGAGGGGAGGGAATTTCAAGGGAAAAGGGGAAGGGTTTGCAGGCACAAGTATAAAGGACCCATGGACAAAAACTAGGGGGGACAGTTGGAAATGGGAGAGAGGTGGGGAGGCCTGGGGGCTTGGGCTGGGATGGGAGTAAAAGGCAGAAAACTGTACTTGAACAACAATTAAAATTTAAATAAAATAAAATAAAAATACTGTGATTTAAAAAAAGAATTAGATTAATTTCAGTTTATACAAATGATAAGAAGATATTATGTAAATACCTCTGAGCACTGACAACCACAAACCAAGACTGGGGCATGCTTGCCCTCACCCCACCCCGGCACCTTCACCAAGCCCTGGGCATCTTGGCAGCTTGGCAGCAGGTAGCTGGGCTCCAGCCATGCGAAGCACCAGCCACCCTTGGCAGCCAGACCCGGGCTTGTGACTGGCCAAGAGGGCGGAGGGTTGTTCTGGTGTGAATATCTTGAACTTTTTTTTCCCCAGGCAGACTGACAGTAGGGGTCGAAATGTGCCCGCTTCATTTCCCTACCTGGATCCTGCCCAGACATACCCAGGGCTTCCCATGCCCAGGAAATTTGAGGCGTTGCTCTGAACAAAGAAGCAAGGAATCCAGGCAGCAAGTCAGCAGCCCTCACCTTTATCTCGGACGTGGGGAAGGCCGGCGGCAAGGACGGAAGGAAGGTCGGAAGCTGAGTCAGCCTCTGTCACGGAAAAAGCCCACACGGTGGGGTCTCCCACACTGTGGGACACAAGGAGATCCACAGCCTGCCTGGTCACATCATATCATAACCACCTCCACCTGGGGTCTATCTATGCTGCGTGGCCCGGTGACATCCTCGGGTTTCACAGCCCCAGTTTCTAAACATCAGTACGAAAAGCTGGGATGGCTCAGGGGGAATAACAGCGCGGGGCCGTAGTCCAGGGTGACCGGTGCTTCGGAGCTGGACAGAGGTGCTGGTCACCCGACGCTGTGAATGTACTAAATGTCACGGAATTTGTTTACTTTAAAATGGTTAATTTTTATTTTAAAAAAAGTAAAATGGTTAATTTTATGTTATAAATGTTACCTCAATTTTGAAAATAAGATGATCTGACACAGCGGATAAATAAAAAAATTAATACCCCCAAACCAGTTACCTTGACATAGAACAGAAATATCCAGTTAAAAATGGAAACTGGAGGGAAAGTCCATTTTAAATAGCAACCAAAACTGCTAAATATCTAGGAGTAAACTTAACAGGAAATGTGTGAAGTCTGTGCATTTAAAATGATCACACGTAATTTAAGGGCAGGACAGAAGTAATTTGAATATACATGGAAAGATTTGCCACAACCCTAGACAGGGATTCTAAATACCATGTAAATGGTAAATCTACCCATGGTAGATTTAATTAAATGCAATTATTCTTCAAAATCTCAAGTTTGTTTTTAGGAACTGGACAGTTTCACTATATAAAATTCATTTCACGTAGGGAAAATAGGAAGCGCAATCTCTGTGGTTGGCCGGTGATCCTAAACTGCACACACACTCCTTGTGACAATGTCTCTGTACTGCGTTCTGTGTGTGCACATTCCTGGGAAAGCTGTAAAACAGGGTGGCCGAGGCCTCGGGCTCTGGAGTCAGTGGATCCTGACTCTGCAGCTTAAGGTCGCGTGTGTGACCTTAGCCAGGTTACTTCACCTCTCTGAACCGCAGTTACCTCTTTCGCAAAATGGGGACAATATTAATACCTACCGCATAGATATGAGTATTAAGTGAAATTTTCATGTCTGAGTACGTAGCCTAGTGTTTCCGGCGTAGTGGATCTCAGCCTCTACACACACCCCTATTTATCGCCCCCTTCTTCCAAACCCCCAGCAGTCCCAGATGCAAGGCAATCACATAAGAGGTGAATTGCTGCCATCTGGTGGCAGAATTGGTAAGGGCAGCTTAGATTTTGTCTATTGGTTTGCTTTTTCTGGTTAACACAAACTGTGATCTACCAGGCACAAAGCAATAATTTTTTTTCTTTTATTGGGAAGGAATTGATATGTAACATTGTGCACGTTTGCAGCACACAACATGTAGATTTTGTACACTTATCTATTGTGACATGAGTGCCATTGTAGCACTCATTTATTTAACGCCTCTCCAGGGTCTGTGGGGAATGTAAAGCAAGACCACGCTGCACTCTTTCCCAGAACCAGATGAAGGCATTTGGGTTCCTGGGAAGCTGATGCTAATTTGGGGTCCCTTCAAACCCGTTTTAGCATATATTTAGTTGTGATAGGGGTTTCCTATTTAATAAAAACAGAAATTATGCATTTCCTTATGCTCAAATAAGGAATTTCCTACATGTAATTCATGCATAACAATTTTCCAAGCATATCGAAATAAAAGTGTCCAAACATGTTTAAAAATTCTCGTGCTGACTTTGTCAGCAAAATGTTTCCAACTGTCGTATATTTAGTTTTCTTTTGCAATTTTCCTAACTGGGCAATTTTTGAGAGGTAAACTTAAGGACTTATAATGGAGACAGTACCTTACCACTTGTGGATAATGCTTCTGCCATGATTACTTGATTGCAGAATCTTGGCTGAATTCAGAGGGCGGTCACAGCTGACAGTGTGACCCGGCGTGGCATTGAGCAGACTGCATTCCCACGGCACGAAAGCATTTACCAGATTCAGTTTGTGGCTCTCAGGGACTGGTTTTTATTCCTGATCTAGAACACCATATTGATGAAAGTGGGACCAGTTTACTCTCCCCATGTGAAGAGCCGTGTTTAGAAATCTAAGCTAACTGACCCTGGATTTCCAATTTGTCAACGATTTCTTTAGTGTTTATACGTATTACGAAGTATTTCCTACATTTAAATAATGCATATAAGTCATAAAGGTAAGTATGCATTACCCAGATCAAAAAAGAGAACCTTGGCAATGACTTCTAAGATGCTGCTTACTGTACCTGTCCCCACCAAGGGGAATCCTATCCAATAAGGTTTTTGTATTTTGTATTGGTCAGAATGCCTGGCTGAAAAGCACAAAAATCAACTTGGATGGTCTTCAAAGGGGATGCTGTTGAAAGAAGAGAGGGTTTCCCAAAGAACTCCCAGGAAGCTGAAGGGTCAGGTCAGACTAAGAGAGGCAAGAGGCAGCGGGGCTGGGCGTCAGCCTGCCACAGGCAACTCGGGGTAACTGCTCCCCAGTCAGGAACCCATCTTACCTTTGCCGTGAAGGCAGCCTTCACCCACAACAACACAGTTTTCTGAACCTGTGTCCTGTGCCCTCAGCAAGCAGGGTGGTGGTTTCTGGGAGTCCGAACCCTGGAAACTGCCCACTGCAGCTGACTGCCCCAGAGCTGCCCAGCCGGCATGCCCACTCTGTCTCTGCTCCGTCCCCCAGATTTCCACCTGGGAGGGGAGCCACCCAGGCAAACAAAGAACTGAGAGTATGTGGAAATCATCCTGTGAGGTTGCCAGGTACTTATCAAGTGCCTCTGCCAAGCACACACCGCTGTGGCAGACACATGAGGAGGAAGAAGACACTTCCCTCCAAGGACAGTTGAGCCCCCAACGGGACAGGGAGGGTTCCGCAGAGGCATCGGGTCATGGAAGACCTTGTATGTCTTCCTGAAGAGTTTGGAGTTGAGACCTGTGGGACATGGGGGGCTGCCAAGTCAGGGGGCAGGAGGGTGTTGAGCAGAGCTGTGCTCTGGGAAGATTGTGCTGATGGTAAGACTCAACTCAAAGACACCTCCTGGGCATGGCATTGACCTAGGTACTGACTACTGTTTGGATTTCAGGAGAGAACGGTAAAGGGAGGCATTGGGCCATCTCCATCCCCTGGGCTTTGTGCGATTCCCTCATTCTCTCTCCCCGAAGGATGCACAGTGACTAGTCTGAAGTACACTTGGCATCAGGAGCCAAGAAATGCAGGTCAGCCTTTGCCTGCCGGTCCTCTCAGGAACCCAGCTTCCAGCGGGCAGTCTGCATTCAAACTGGAACCTCCAGCTGAAGTTTCCAGGAGTTTGCGCACACCCTCTCCTCGGTTCCTGCTGCCTCACTAGTCATTCTTTCTCGGTCTTCTTTGATGGATCTTCCTCCTTTTCCTCAACTCTGAATGCTGGGAGACCTCCAAGCTCTGACCCCAGATCTGCGGTCCGTGTCCACAGTCATCTCCTGTGGTCCCAGCACCGGTAACTGCGGTCCATACACTGATGTTATCTGACTGCCCCTATGAACTCCAGATCCACATTTAGCCCTCTGGACGAGAAAGAGGCCTCTCACTCAGCGTTTCCAAATGCAGTCACGCATTTGTTCCTTCCTCGTTGTCCCTCACCTCTGTAAATGGCGCCACCATCAAACCAGCTGCCCAGCCCTTGCTTCTCCCCTCTCAGGCTCTCAGCAGCTCTGCTTTCAGAGTCAACCTAGAATCCAGCCATTTCCTGCCACCACCCCACCACCCCCACCTCCGTTCACACGCTAGTTCAGCGCTCTTCATAGACTCTAATGCGAGCCACGCATGCAAGCGTAGGTTTTCCAGAAGCCAGCTTTTAAAAGTAAAATGAAGCAGGTCAGATTAATTTTGGTAATATGTTTTTATTAACCCAACGTCGTCAAAATATTATCATTTCAACAGGTAATCAATATTTTTAAAGTTATCTATGTGAAATTCAAATAAATAAAATTTAGGTGAAAAAAGTTGTCAATGTGATATTTTCTTATTTTTGTAATAAATATCCAAAATTCAGTGTGTATTTTACACTTGGGGCACATCTCAATTTGGACGAGCCACCTCCAGGTGCCCATAGCTGGCACTTACGTAGTTGGCGGCCTCCCCTGGACAGCCCAGAGAGAGTCTAAGAAACCTTCATTTCTAATAAGGGCTTATTGCGAGAGTTTCCTGTTTCCACACTTGCTCAACTGAAGGCATTTTCCACAAAGCAACCAGACCTGACAGGGTCACTTCCCTCTTTAAAACCTTCAGTGGCTTCCTGCCGGTCCAAGAACAAGCTGAAGGGTCTTTTCCATGACTGGCAAACACCAGCGTGGTCTGCTGTGGCTCCCTCTCTCCCTCACCACCAACTCCTGGCTCCCGGCTCCCCCTCTCCGCTGCTTCACTCCCCGAGCCTCCTTGCCACCCTCCAACTTGCCAAGCAAGCCCCCCAGCCCTGATCCCCTCCACCCGCCATTCCCTCTGCCCAGGACTCTCCTTGCCGAGTCACGAGTCACGCTGTAGGTGCACCTACTCCCTGCATCCAAACAGGAAGTCCCTTGAAACCCAGCCAGGCGCATGCCCTTGGGGCCGCACAGGACTCAGAGGAGGCGCTGGCCAGCCTGGGCCTCTCTACCTGGAGGAGCCAGCCTGCCCTCTCCACTCGGCTGCTGCTGGCCGCAGCAGGAGGCACTAGGGCCTCAGTCAATTCCCCCCAGGCCCCACTGGGAGGAAGCACAGGTCATCTCTGTCCTAAGAACCCCAAGTTGGTTCAGGTGATGTTGCCCAACCTGAGGTCATGACCCTGAGTAGGGCAGGGAGAACAGGACACAAGCAGATTTGTTTCTCTCTGGCTCCCTCTCTGATTCTCTTCCTCCCCCCTCCCAGATCTGAAACCTGTTTAGACCTTGGCCTTGAAAACAAGCCATCAAGACTCCTCTCCGTTTTGAGTTTCAAATAAAAAGCTGAGAGTCACACACCTCAGGTTGCGGATTCGATCCCTGCGGAGAGGGGCCCGGGGGCCTGCAGGAGACAACCAAGCCATGTTTGTCTCTCACCTAGCGGTTTCTCTCTCTCTCTGCCTCTGCCTCCCTCCCCATCCCCTTCCTCTCTCTCTAAAATTAATGGAAACATGTCCCCAGGTGAGAATTTAAAAAACTAAAAGAAAAAAAAAGTCAAGTATTCACATGCTGCTTTCTCTCTGCACTTCTGAAATCCTCCTCTGAAGACCTGAGAACTCACCAGCCAGGCGCAGGGTGCAGAGCAGTGTGGGCTTAGGGATGGGGAAGGTCAATGTGCAGCATTAGCATCCTGCCGCTTATTAAAGGGTATTCATATTTAAAGATATTTCACCCTGGCTGGTGTAGCTCAGTGGATTGAGTGCAGGACTGAGAACCAAAGGGTCACCAGTTTGATTCCCAGTCAGGGCACATGCCTGGGTTGTGGGCCAGGTACCCAGTTGGGGTGGTACACAAGAGGCAACCACACATTGACGTTTCTCTCCCTGCCTTTCTTCCTCCTTTCCCCTCTCTCTAAAAAATAAATAAATAAAATCTAAAAAAAAAAAAGATATTTCTATTGCAATATACCTCCCTCAGTAATAAAAATAAAAAGACTGGTGCTAAAATGATCCATTATATAATGTAATGGCACCACGATGTGTTACGAATTCACTTCTTGTTGCACAGCCCAAGACAGCCCCAGGTGGGTGGGGGTAGAGGGTGAACATTTGCGGGCAGAAAGGAAGGCCCTGAGCTCCCGCGGCCTGTAATCCAGAACCGCACTTTGTGGGGCCTTGGAGTGTGCTCTTGTGCGATTTGCCACAGTAGGCCTGCAGGTCTGCAGGGCTCTGGCCTGCCCACCAGGCCACATTATGACAAGTGCAAGTTAGCACCAGGGATGGCAGGAGGGGCTGGGTTCAAGGCTGGCGGAGAGAGACGCACACGTTCCCAGGCTGGTGGTCTCCATGAGGTTACTTCTCATGAGCTCACCTTCAAGTTCACTTATTGCAGTTTTGACATGATCCAGACCTCTTAGCCTTCTTCGATTAGATTCCAGCTAGCATTTATGGAGTCTTGGAAGCACCCCCACAAAATCCTGGGTCCTCCAGGAAGCCTGTTGGAAACCACCGAACTAAAATATTAACCATGCTTATCTCTGGGTGGTGAGATTTTTGTTTTCTTCTTCGTGCTTAGCTGTGTTTTCTGTCTGCTCCAAAATAGGCCCCTGTGACTTGTGTAATTTTGTTTAAGCCTTAAAGTGATCAATGTTAAAAAGGATTATTGACCCTGCGAATCCCACACTCTCTGACTGGGACCTTTAGTCTCCCATGCACTTTGCCCTTCCCTGGCCACAGAGTATTTGCTCACATTTACGAGCTGGTAACAAGTTACTCAGGGGGTGAAGCTGACCTTCACTGAACCACCTCTCCATTTTGCAGGCCAAGTGGCGCAGGAACCATGGAGTGTGGCAATACCCCAGCCTGAATGATTCCAAGAGGATGCAGAAGAACCTCAGCCAACCCTGTCAGACACGGGGCTCTGCCTTTCCTGTCCCCCAATTCCAGCCCATAGTCATCAAGCCAGTGGATCACAGTCCTCGAGGGACCCACCACCGCCTCCTCTCACCCACATCCACGTGACCTATCAGGTCTCAGAGATGGGCCACGTTCACCAGTATCGGTACCACCATGACCACCTGGAAACCTACTGAGACCGCCAGCTGTGCAGCATCAAATTCAGACCTTCACAGGTGTCTTCTGTGGGACAGGAAGACTTCCGAAGAACCCAGGGCGCCGTGTCACTGCCTCCAGCCATAGGAAGAGGGAGAACATGCTAGCTGTTCTTTCAGCACATTTTGTGTTTACTTTAGAATGTTATCAATCCTCTGGGCGTGAATTAAAGAGTGCACTTGCTATCTTTGCTGATTTCGCAGCCTGCACACACATTTCCCAACCATGTGTTGGAACATTGGACTGGTACCGGGCTCAGGATTGTGTGAACCCCTTTGTTCTTCCCCCCTCTGCTAACACATGCCCTCCCATGGCTAATCCAACCCTGGAATCCCAGGTTAGGAAATAGCACCCTAGTCTCCTTGTCCAACTCCCCACTAGGTACTCGAGGTCCCTGAAAAACAGCCACCTCTGCTTGAACTTGCCCCACCCACCCAAGCCCCAGTGACAAGTGCTTCCAAGGTGCTTCATTCCTTTTCTTTAGACAGTGAGATGTTCAAGGTTTTCCCTACGTGGAATCAAATACAGATTCACATTCCCAGCTCAGTAACTCCCCAACCCAAAATGTTCAGACATCTAAACGTAGGTTTGTAGTTCTTTGGACAGCAAACCCTATTCTCTACCAGTGAGAGGCTTGATTTATTGTCTTGATTTACTCAGCCGGCGATTCACTGCAGACAGGTTGATGTGTTTCTCAGCAGTACTGCCCCAGGCCCCAGCTGGAGTGCGGGGTACTACACAGTGCGTGTAATGTACCACCTTTCCAAACTCTGAAAAATTGTGGAAAGTTTTGAGTAAGAAAGTGTAAACCTGTATCCGCTTCTCTGGTATTTTGGTTTTCTATATCCATTTTGCTTTTTCCAGATGGCCTATAACTGACTGAAAGAGGTGAGTGAAAGCGTCCTACTGTTTGTTGGCTTGTCCGTTTTTCCCCTGAGTCTCCTGTGACTTTAGCTTTATGACTGTTGTGTTTTCTTGCTTGGTGCATGGGTTTTCTTTCTCATTGTGAATCGCATCTGTGAGCATTGTAAAGAGCCTTTCTCCGTTTCCACCTTATGTGATATTAAGGTTATGACCTGTGCTTTCTTTTCTTTGCTTTTGTTTCATATACCTTTGCACATACTTCTCTTTTCAACCTTTCGGAAAATACTTTGTCTTTGATCATTTGCTTGATTACACTATGAAGGTGGGCTTTCCTATGAAAGAGTCTCAATATCTTTTTTCTTTTAATAGACAAGTTAAATCTATTTCAACACTTATTGATCTACCACATTTAGCCTTAGTTCTATCGTAGTAATATTACTTTGTGTTTTATCGTTTTTAAAAAGCTTTCACTATGTTTTTGTTGCTGTAGCTCTCAAATTTCAAAAGATTTCTATTTTGCATTAGTTGTTACTTTTATAATGAAAATTTTAAATAATACCTCTAGTGTTCTATTATTTAACAAATGTCTATTAGTTCCTTACTCAGAACAGTAAAAACATAAGCAGATTTCCTCTTCTTCCCTTCCTCTCCTCTTCTACCCTAATTAGTCAATATCTTTCTTAGAATTAATCTTTGTATTTAAAAGTGCTTATTCTATTATTTGGCTTGTTGAGAAATGTTTGGGGTTTTTTTTTACTCCTAGTTATTATAAATGGAGTGATCAGTAAAGTTTACCTCTCACCTACTTTCCTCTACCAGTACTTGTTACTGAAATTGTTTATATAGTATCAGGTCACACAATTTTGACATCCTTCTCAGCCACTCCAATTTTAGCTTTAGTCCGTAGTAAACATATTCAAACCTTGCAGCCAATATTTTATTTCATAATTTCCCCAATAATCTCTTAGTTGGCGAACATTTGTCCACCAGTAGTTTCCCCAAAAAAGGTTCATAGAAGCAACAACATTCTCTAAATTCTTTCATGTTCAAGACTATCTGTGGTCTTCATAGTTGAATGGTAATTTAGCTAGATATAAAACCCGTGGGTAACACTTTTTTCCCTGGGACACCATTTACGTTTGCACCACCAGCTTCTGGCACGGGGCGTTGCAGTAGAGAACCCTGGTTTTTGTTCCCTATAAGTGACTTGATTGTTTTGCTTGATTTTTTAGGCTTTATCCGTGAAGCCTAAAAACTTCACTAATATATGTCTCTCAGTTGACGGCTCTGGATTAATTTTTTTCTGATACATGGTATAAATTAAAGTCTTCTTTATTTCAGAAAATTGTATTTGATCTGTTCCATTGTTTTGGTTTTCTTCTATAAAGGCCCCAATTATGTATCTATTGAATCTTCATTCCTTGTATTCTATATCTATCATTTTCTCCCTTTTTCTAAGTTTTTATTGCCATTCATTTTGCTTGTCTTTCTCATCTCTCTCTCCCATGCCCCTTACTATGATTTTCTTAATTGTCTTTTATTTGAGCTCCTTCCATTTCCTCTTTAGCTCTAATGCTGTTTTTCCTGGGTTCTGCCAGCCGTGCTTCATCCCCCCATCACCTGAACATCTATTCCCTGCGTCCTTTTCCTCTTCAACTTTCTGTTTTGAAAAATTGCAACCCGACCAACATATTGGAAAAGTAGCACAATGAGTATCCATATATCCTGCCTGTAGTTTCACCAACTGTTACCATTTTGCCACACCTGCTTTCCCTCTCTCAATACACAAACACACTTCCCCAAACCATTTTATTTTTTTATTTTTTTAAATATTTTATTTATTTATCTTTAGAGGGGAAGGGAAGGAGAGAGAGGGAGAGAAATATCAATGTGTGGTTGCCTCTTGTGCGTCCCCTGCCAGGAACTGGCCTGCAACCCAGGCATATGCCCTGACTGGGAATCAAACTGGTGACCCTTTGGTTCTCAGTCCTGCACTCAATCCACTGAGCTACACCAGCCAGGGCCTAAACCATTTTAATATAAATTGCAGACATCAAGGCACTTCATGCATTAAGACATCAGCCTGCATCTCCTAAAAGGAGAACATTGTCCTAAATAACCGCAGTACTAATTTAATAATTCCATAAAATCATCTCATGTATAGTCCATATTCAAGTTTCCCCAGTTACTCCCCAACATGTTCTTAAATATCTTTTCTCAACCCATTATCCAACTATGCTTCGCATTTGGTTACATCTCTTTATTCTTTAAACACAGGGCAGACCCCCAACTTTTGTTACAACACTTACTCATTGAAGAGGACATGCCAGTTATTTTGTAAAATGCCCCGTATTCTAGATTTGTCTGGTTAGTTCTTTATATTTCATTTGCTTTTCTAACACTTACACTCCCAACAAGCTGCCGATTACACCTAAAGACTTGGTGAGATTCGTGGGAAACCTGTCCCACTATCTTTACGGCACGCATTCCATGCATTCCATTGCGTTCTATCAGGAGGCATATGATCTCAGGTTGTCCCACTATTAAGAATTCCAAGTGTGATCACTTGATTAGGCGGGTCGCTGCCAGGTTTTACCAATGTAAAAGCATAGCTCTTCCCTCTGTAATTACAAACTAATCACCACATGAGAATCCCATTCCCCAATTACTTTTCCCCCAAAGGTTTTAGCATCTATCGATGCTCTTCACCTGCATCAGCTAGTATACATTTGGGGTTCCAAAATGGTGATTTTTAAAAAATTTTGTTTGTACTATATTTCTGTTTTGTGGCCTTCCTTCCCAGAAATAATTACTGTGTTCAGGGTTTTTTTTGTTTTGTTTTGTTTTTTAACTCAATAGCGTAATGTTTGGACAGTTTTTATCTGCTCTGTGGCAATGTGTTCATGGTGAATATTCTTCGATTGTTGGGAAATTTTGCTACTCTTTTCCTCTTCTACTTTATAGTGGATTTAATTTAATGTTGTGTGTTACTCATGGAAGGAGCTGGTGATTTGCCCACTCCTGCAGAGTGAGCCAGGGTAGCACACCAGGCTTCCGGCCTTTCTTCAGCCAGCCCAGGATGCTTCCTACGAGTCCTACTCACCCACCTGATTCTCTGTGTAGCTGTGGAGGTGGGCGGGGTGGGGGGGGGTGCGGATCCTGTCACACAACCCTTATCTATGCAGGATCCCAAAGGCCCCAGGGGCCTTGTTGGAATGTACTCATTTTTAGGCATTTCCTCATACCAAGCCAAAATCTGCCCCACCCCCACCCCACAGTGGTTCACACCCTGGTCCCTACCCTGCTCTCTGAGTCCCACACAAAAACCTTCATCTCCTGCTTCAGCAAATAGGAAACTATGAGACCTCACCCGGCCTGGGGGGTTCCACCCCGCCAAGAGGCCGGTGTATTCCTGAGGACTGGTCCCTTGTCCCACCTCTGAAGGTACTATCCTGTTCAGTCGGGCCACGCAGGCGCGCACCCACCACGCACGCAGGCGCGCACTGCAGCCTGCCTGCCCCCAGCACTCCGGCCTCCATCTGTCTCTCTCTAATGCTGCTGCTTGCTGGGAGCCCGGCTTCCAGCCTGACATACACGGGCATAGAACAAAAGTAGAGCTGTCAGGAAACTGGAAAGAAATGCCTGTGCATTTCTGCTTCTTGCTCAGAAATTTTCCCGAGCTACGGGGCTCCCCAGGCTGCTGGCCAGGGAATCTGGACACAAAGCTTTACAGCCAGGGGCCCCTCAGAGCTGCCCTTCCTGAGAGCCCTCCAGCCACCCCTGCAGGACCTTCCCTCTGGAGGTGTGTGTATTCCTCCCCTGAGACCCCCACCAGCCAGGTTTGGGAATAAGACAAGGGTTTCCTCAGCACAGGTGAAAAAGACACAGGTACCTCATCTCCTGGGAAAGAGTTGTGGACAGGTCCTGTCCTAGAGGCCAGTGACACACTTGCCCCTACCCTGTCCCACAACCCCTTGGGATATGCCATCTATATCCAGGAAGGAAAGGTGATGTAATGCTTGACTCTTCACTCCTGTGGGTTTGGGGGCAGACAACGGAGGTGACTTGCTGGGTTTGGGGAGGGCACCCTCCTAAGTCATCAAGGACCAAGCAGAGGATGAAAAGGGCTGGACCTGGACTCCTGCAGGCTCTGGACTGGGCCCCAGGAGCAGAACATCTGGGAGTGCTCAGTGAGGGGCAAAGGAGAGAAATAAGGCTGCTTGTTCCAAAAGCAGCAAAGTGGTGAAGGAGTGTGAGTGGCACCAAGAAAGGTCTAGGAATTTGGAGGGGACAGGACAGACCGAGCAGATAAAGCTCTGGACTGTCTCCCCTTTGGGGCCGCAGCCAGTTGCACAATCCTTCTATTTGCATTCTGGCCCAGACAGCCTGCCAGAGTAGACCATATCAGACCTGCTCCAGTTCCGTTTGTCCTGAAACTCTGCCCTGGGAGGTGACTGAAGAAGGTGCCCGGCGAGAGCTGAGCAGTGGAAGGAGCCAGGGTGCACCAGTCTCTTGGCCTTGCAGGAGGATGGAGGCCCTCAATGTGTCTGCCCCATTCAACTTCTCCCTGCCACCCAACTTTGGCAAGCGCCCCACTGACCTGGCACTGAGCATCATCCTGGTGCTCATACTGATCATCATGATGCTCTCGGTGGGCTGCACCATGGAGTTCAGCAAGATCAAGGCTCACTTCTGGAAGCCTAAGGGGGTGGCCATCGCCCTGGTGGCGCAGTATGGCATAATGCCCCTCACTGCCTTTGTTCTGGGAAAGATCTTCCGGCTGAACAACATTGAGGCGCTGGCCATCCTGATCTGTGGCTGTTCCCCCGGGGGGAACCTGTCCAACGTCTTCGCTCTGGCTCTGAAGGGTGACATGAACCTCAGGTAGGACTGGGGATGAGGAGGGAGAAGCCTGGGGACAGGGACCACATTGGAGGTGTCACAATCAAGGGGAAAATCTGGACTAAAGACAGAAGAGGGACTGAGTGGGGGCTGAGCAGATGCTAGGGCAGGAGGTGGCAGGCGTTACTGTCAAGGGCTTGTGCTGGGCTGGGGGCAGGAGCTGGGGTATGTCTTAGTTTAAACACCAAGCTTAAGAAACCAAGCTGGTCCAGGGACATCCTGGAGACCCTTTGACTGCCAGAGGCATCTCCATTGGGGTATAAGGACTGTCTTAAAGGAGTACTGAATTAAACCAAAGGGACCCCTGGAGAACTTTACCTGACTACAATGGTGGGCAAGTTGTCTACTTTGAGGCCAGAGATCTGAAAGGGGGTGCAGGTTGGCTCCAGACATTTTTGTGGAGATCAAGGTGGCTTGGCACCAAATAGTCACCTCCAATTTTTGCATTGCAAGCAGGAATTTCCAAACCTCCTCCCAACTCTCCAGGCAGATGGAATGTCTTCTCTTAACTTCCCCCATCCTCCCATCAGATGTGAGAACATTTCCAGGTGTAGATCCAAGTTTCCCAGTGCTGGCCAGGTTAGGCTGGGCCTTACCTCAGCCAGACTTGGCTGGGGCATGGGGACCAGCAGCATCCGCATCGCTGGCTGAGGAAACTCACCTGCAGGAGCTCCTGCCTTCATCTAGCTTCAGTCAAGCTCCGTGCCCTTCGGTTGGGTCCTCTTTTCTATGCCAGGTAAAGTAGGGGATTCAGACAGTCCACATAACCAAGGAAGGCACCCCCTTTTGGTGATGCCAAGTGAGGCCAGGGCTGATTTTTAAATGGAAAAAAAAAAAAAAAAAACCCCAACCCGGGTGATACTTGGCGTTTGCCAGGACCCGCCATCTGAGCGGCTGGGGAGTCTCTACCATAGGGTTCACCCTCACTGAGGTAGTCGATGGGAAGAAGAGGCTTGACTTGTACGGGCTTCCACGGGAACATATCCAATGTCCAACCACCTCACTGTGAGGAAATTCTTCCCTCTGTCTAATCTCAATCCTTCTTGCTGCAAAGCAAACCCTTGGTCCGGGTGCGGCCCCTGGACGAGGCTCATCACAGTCTCTGTGTCCTCAGAAACCCAGACTATACCTTTATTCTGGTTTAGAAGGGATGCAGGAGTTCAGTGTCAGGGAAGGGGTCCTCCGAGCGCTTTTGGATCTGCACAAACAGCCGAGTGGGGTAGGACAGTGTAAAGGACAAGGGGGAAGTTCTTAAGGGTCAGTGACCAGATGTGCCAGCTTCTTTGGCCAATGGGTACTAACGAGGTCTGCATTTCTGAGGCCTCCACCCACAAGGCCTCCAGTAACTCAGGCTTGTGGCCCCTTACTCTCTCCTGCTCAGCCTCTGTGCCTGGGGCCCTGGAGTCTGTCACTTCTACCCAGACCCAGAAGAGATGATGTTCTGCAGGGACAGCCACCTTCCACCAGAGGACCCCTGCCCCCAGACAAACCTCCCACGCACCTTAAGCCTTGCAGACCCCACTGTGGAGCGAGAACCTCATCGTCAACCACCACATGTCACCAGACTGTGTATTCCAATTTGAGTTCTTCTAGGACAATTATGAAAATATTCCAATTATGAAAATGACACTGACAATGAAGACCAGCCAGCACTGCACCCGGCATCCTCATACAGCAGCCTGTAAGGGGGTGCTATGCAAGGGCCCATTTAGAAGTGAGGAAACAGAGTCTGGGGCTCCAAAGCCTGTGCTTTTGCTCAAATATCTTCAGGGTCAGGCACGTACAAAAATGAACAAAACAACTGGAGGCCGGCCACCAGCCTCAAGGGTGTGGCCCTGCCCACCCCTCCTCCTCAGGGCAGATGTCTCGGGTGTTCTCCAGGGGTGGAAGCCACCAGCAGCACAGCTTCCTGCTTTTCCAGAGAAGGTAGAAACTCCCCTTCCATCTGAAATCTCCAAATTCTTAAATATTGGCAGCTATTCAAAAATTTTTGAGATACCATGCAAGCTAAACTGGACATATCAGAGGGCCAGAAGTCACAAAAAGGCTACCAGTCCAGGACCTCTCTCAGCACGATGCTATCCTATTCCCATTTAGAGAGGGTGTCTTAAGACAGCAATTCCACCTGACCCACGAGAAAGCTGAAGTCCAGGGACTTGCCAGAGGTTTCCCAGAATTTGTGGACATGTGGTGTCAAGAGCCAGACCTGGGCTCTCTCCACCTGGCTATGCTGCCTCACAGCTGGGGCAGCCACACTCACAAGTGCCAGGCACATTCCAGGAGGCTGGACCACCAGCTGGACCTCACAGGGCAGCCAGGCGTGGCAGCTCCTTCCTCAAGGATGCCACTTAGAGAAGCTCCAAAAAATGCAGGTGACACAGGCAAGAGAAAATATACCCCAAGTGGAAGCAAGCTTAGCTTGTCAGGGACAGAGTGACAGAGGGAACTGGGCCCCTTTGAACACATTTGATGTCCAAGTTCATCTGCTCCTCCTGACCCAGCTCACAGCAGGGACCCCAGAGCCACGGGCTGTGGAGCAACAGACGTGGACACAACCCAAGGATCCCCACAGCTCTACCCACCATGACATAGGAAACCTAACCCAGAGGAGATGGAAGCCATTCAGGTTTCCAGAGTTTCCACTTCACCATAAAGACCCTGACAGGTCCCCTCGCAGTTCCCTCAGCTTCTGCTTCTGTGGACCAGGGCTCAAGCCCGTCCTCAGACACAGCACACAGAGGTCCAGAAGCAGGGTGTGTGCAGTGCTCTGAGAACTGATGCAGGAAGGATGAATACAACAGCAAATGTGCTCTTTTTCTCCTGGCCCCCAGCTCTCCAAGAGGCAACCATGTTCCGAGAGGCAACAGGTTCCAATCTCGGAGCGAGAGTCTGGACAAGCCACCTCCCATCCCAGTCCTTCAGGGCGAGCTGAGGGTCATGTCAGTCACAGATTCCAGCAAGTCAGGTGGTGGGCATCCCTGAGCAGGGCCCAGCACTTACAAATGTGGAGGAGGTCCCTGAAGGTCTACAACCTGGCTCCCACACCCACCACGGGCACAAGGGACACCAAGTCCCAGAGCAAATTCCAGAACTGACATGCCAAGCCAAAGTAAGCATGACTCCTCTGCTCAGGGACATCAAAACAAGCCCACCTGTGTGTGTGGCCTTTCTCCTAAGAAGAGATCAACAGCTAGCACCATGTGCTCCTCCCCAATCTCAACCCCCTCTCCTCACCCCACAGTGGGCACCTCCCAGAATTTAGCACCTTTATAGTATAGTTTACACTATTTCTACTGAGGTACCAACTCACAAACAAGATACGCTGTTAATAGTATTGGCACTTTTTAAATTTCATACACACTATCATACTGCCCATGTCATTTGACAATTTGCTTTTTGTTTTCCTGAGATGTAGCCATATAAATAAAATAGCACCTTTGTGCATCTGGCCTGCCGCATAGATTGCTTGTGTTTATCTATTCTCCTGTTGTCAGACCTTCACATGGCTGAGACGTTTGGCTGCCGTGACCGGTCTTGGGCATGTGACCCGCGCTCACATGGGCGGGGGAGGATGGATAACAGAAGCAGGGCGGCTGGGTCCTGCGGCTCACACACCTTCTGCAGATAGTCTCCAGGGCAGTCGTCCCGCTTTTTCCACGTTTCCATCCACATTCAGGATTGTCAGACTTTCCATTCATGCCACCTGGTGATACTAACCTGGGTCACGGCAGCTGTGAATTTAATTTCATGGGCAGTCTAGTGTCTTTTTTAAATGTTTACCGGCCATTTGGGTGTCCTCAACTAGATATAATGTTCTTTGTTATTTTACCCGTCTGTTGTATTTTTTCTTTTTAATTTGTCATTTGCATTGTTTTTTCTATGTTGCAACAGTCTAGTCACAGTTTGGGGCTTGTCTTTACACTTTGATAATAACATCTTACAACGCAGAGTACTTATTTCTATTTAAGCAAATTTACCAATATTTTTCCTTGACAGTTTATGTTTTGGGGGTTCCTTTAAAAAGTCCTTGACTACCTTTAAGGTCATGAAGATATCCCCCTATATTTTCTTTGAAAAGTTTCAAAGTTATGCTTTTCACATGGAGATCTTCAGTTGATTGAGAACGTATGTATGCTGTGATTTAATTTTATCTTTTCTATATGATAGAAAAAATACCCAGGATCATTGAGTGAATTTTTCTGTAGTAGTTTGTAATGCCTCACCCCCACAGACCCGATTCACAGACGTGTACGATACCATGTTTTCTTAATTACAACTTTATAATCAGTTTTGATATCTGAAAGGTGAGTCCCCCTACCTTGTTCTTGAAAATTATAGTAGTTTTTCTTGATCTCTTACTATTGCAATTGAATTTTGAGATTAGCTCTCAAGTCTACAAAAAAATGTTTCTGGCATTTTGGTTAAATTTGCATTAAATTTATAGATAAATTTAGAGGCCATCTTTATAATATGGAGTCTTAAATCCATGAAAATGTATAGCTTTTCTTTTACTTAGGCTTGATTTTATACCTCTTTATGAAGTTTTGTCATTCATCCCATAAAAACTTTGCTTACCTCTTTTTGATTCATTTCTAAATATTTTATAGTTTTGTGAATATTGCAAATGGTACCTTTTAAAAAATCATATAATAATTAATTTTCCTATTATATCAAGACTCAATAGATTTTTTTATATTGTTAATGTATTCAGAACCACATGGATTCTCTTATTTATTAGTTATAATTGAAATTCACTTGGACTTTCTGTGTGGACAGTCTTATCATTGGCATATAATGAAAATTTAGTTTCTTCCTTTCTCATCTCTATACCTATTCTATTTCTCGTTTTGCTGTGCTAACAATGACTTATATGTAATATAATTTACAACAAAGTCGATAATAAATGGCATCCTTGCTTTATTCATCTAGTTTTTCACCATTAAGTTTACTGTCTCCTATAGATTTTTGATGCAGGAATTTTCATTCTGTTGCTAGCGCACTAACTTTTGTCACGCATGCATGTACACTGAGCTTTGTTGAATGACACTTTTCTGCCTATAAAATGCTCATAACTTTTTTAACTCAATAATAGTGATATATATCAGTAGATTATTTAGTGTTAAACCATTCTTATGTTGCTGCAATTAACCCATCTTGTTCATTGTATTATTTTGTAAAGATATTGCTAGATTCATTTGCTCTTTTTATTTATTATTTTTGCCTCTATGTTCATGAGTGAGAATGGCTACTAATTTTCCCCTCTCATAATGTTCTTTTCCAGCTCTGGTTCTAAAATTATGTTATTTGTATACAAACGGGGATATGTGCTCCCTTTTTGTATTCTCTGTATAATATTGGGACTGTCCACACGTTGAACATCTAGTAGAACTCTACTGTAAAACCTCATGGGGTGGGGATGATAGGTTTCCGAAAACTTATTAAATGTCCTATGGTTCTTAGTTGATTCAGATTTTTGGCTATATTTTGAATTTGTTTTTGTAGATTATATTTCCCAGAAAATTGCCCATTCAATCTAAATTGAAAAATAAAAGTGTAAAATTGAATATGAAATTATGTTCCCTTTTTCATTCCTAATACCTTCCATTGTGCCTTCTCTCCTTTTCTTTGATTAATCTCGCCAGCAGTGTCTATATATTGGTCTTTGAAAAAAACAAAAAAAACCTGCTCTTGGTTTAATTGGCCCTCTCAATTTATATATTTTTTAAAGTTCATTCTTTCATCTTTAATATTTTCTTTCTTCAACTTTCATTGGGTTTACTTTGTTTCTGAGATGAAATGCATATTTAGCTCACTGATTTTTGTTTGTCTTTCTGATTTTCCTATATAAACATTTAAGTCTATCCATTTTTCTCTAAGAATTAATTTAGATGCTCTCCAGCTTTTTAAAATTGATTTATTTTTTGAGATATAATTCACATACCACCATAAAATTTACCCTTGTAAAGTGTATAATTCAGTAGTTTTTACTATCCTCTGAAGGTTGGACAACTATCAACACTACCTAATTCCAGAACACTTTAGTTACCCCAGAAAGAAACCCTCTAAACCAGCAGCACTTGCTCCCCATTCTTGCCTTACCCTAGCCCCTGGCAACCACTGACTGGCTTTTTGCCTCTACAGATTGCAAAGAAATGGAATCACACCATATAGGGCCTTTAATGGTTCTGCCTATTTCACTTACCATAATGTTGTCAAAGTTCACCCATGTGACGGCATGTAGCAGTACTTCCCATCATTTTTATGGCCGAGTACTGCTCAGTTGCATGGACACACCATATTTTGCTTATCCATTTATCAGGTGATGGATTTTTTATTGTTTTCCACTTTTGGCTATTATGAACAATCCTGCTACGCACATTAGTATCCATGTTTTTGTGTGGAAATATGTTTATTTTTCTTGGATATATGCCTGGGAAATGGGATTGCTCAGTCATATGACAACTCTTTTTGAGGAGCTGACAACGGTTTTCCATGGTGGCTGTGCCATTTCACATCCCCATCAACAACATATGAAAGTTAAAATCTCTCCACACCCTCACCAAGACCTAGCCAGCAATTTCACTGCAGCCATACCAGCTGGTGTGCAATGGTACCTCATTATGGTTTTGACTTTTCTCTTTTATGTTTATTGGCCAATTGCATATCTTCTTTGGAGAAATGTCCATTCAAGCCTTTTCCCATTTTTAAATTCAGTTATTTAGGGCTTTTAAGTTAAGTTGTAAGGGTTCTTTATATATTCTGGATACTAAACCCTTATATGCTTTGCAAATAATTTCTCCCATTATGTGGGAGCCTTTTTTGATAGTGTTCTTTGGAGCACACAGGTGTTTAATTTTGATGAGGTCAAATTTATGTTTTTATTTGGTCATTCATGCATTGGGTGTCATATCTAAGAAACTATTGCCTAATCCAAGGTCATCTCCCCATGTGGTTTATTTTTATTTTAAAGATTTTATTTATTTATTTTTAAAGAGAGGGGAAGGGAGGGAGAAAGGGAGAGAAACATCAATGTGTGGCTGCCTTTTACATGCGCCCTATTGGGGACCTGGCCTGCAACCCAGGCATGTGCCCTGACTGGGAATTGAACCAGCGACCCTTTGGTTTGCAGGCTGGCACTCAATCCACTGAGCCACACCAGCTGGCACTCCCCTTGTGTTTCTAAATATGTATTATAGTATATTCTATTCCAAATATTTTCATTATTTCATATTTGACCCATGAGATAATAAGATGTTTTATTTTTTCCAAACTGTTTTTTATTATTGATCTGTTTCAACCCTCTTTTCAGAAGCCTAAAATCTCAAATCTGGTCCCTGTCTTAGGCATTAAAACCTAAGCCTCCAGATTACCAAAACTGACACTCTACTTCCTACCCCTCCACATAGTATAGCTTCAACACGAGTTTACCCACTAACTACAGCAGGTCCTCAAATAACAAATAACGTTCCTTCCATCCATGTTGTGTTATAACGTTGACGAGATGCTGTAGGAACTTAACTCTTGTTTGTGTCAATTAGCCCATGGTTAATGGGCCTTTTCATACGTTTCAGTAAGTGAAGTATGTGCAACTTTAAGGTGAAGACTTACTTTACTTTGCTTTCTTTGTTTCTGATCCCTGGAAACCTCCCTTACTTTCTTACAAGCTTGAGTATTACTTAAGTGTTTCAGTTATTCATTAGGGAGGGTTTCCCCATTATTCAGCACACAACATTCTGTGAGGGTGTCTCCTCACCTCTGACAGCTTCTTACCCCTGTGATCCTCTCCCTAATGCTGTTCTGGATGGCTACACTCTGGACCTTTGGCACTAGGCTGCACTTGATGTTCATTTAGGCCACAGTTGACCTTGATGGAAACAATGGAGAAGTGTAGGTAGAGGATAGGGCTGTGGGGAGGAGGGATACACGCTGCAGTGATTATCCTGAGGTCCTGCTAGAATGGAAGCTGGGTAAGGTCGGTGGCCACAAATCCAAGAATGTTCCCTGGCAGCTCCATTCTCTCAGTTGGTCTTTCTGGAAGACATGTGCCTATACAGGGTCCTGGGACAAACATGTATTAGATTCTGAATGGAAATGGTAATAGGACAACTAGGGTACAAATTAGAGCTGGAATGGTATGTTATTCAGGCTCTGAGGCTCACACTCAGTTTATTTAAAGAATGTAAGGATATACCAGAAAGTAAAGAACATGAGAACTACCAGTGTTGGGGACTAGAACCATAACTGAGATACAAAGCAGGTCCAACGACCAGGTTGTCTGGTCATTTATGCAGCACATTCTGTTGCTGCTATTTTTATAGTCCCTCTGATCATGGTCTCTGTTTACTTTTCCTTTGCATGTTTTTGGCGACTGCCTGGCCACCCACCCCAGCCACCCACTCTTAACAACCACATGTTCTGCCCTGGCTGGTGTAGCTCAGTGGATTGAGCGCAGGCTGCGAACCAAAGGGTCACCAGTTCGATTCCCAGTCAGGGCACATGCCTGGGTTGTGGGCCAGGACCCCAGTGGGGGCCACGTGAGAGACCACATATTGATGTTTCTGTCTCTCTCTTTCTCCCTCCTTTCCCTTCTCTCTAAAAAAATTTTTTTAAAAAGACCACATGTTCTGTCATTGTGTCTCACATTCAAAATCTCTGAGAGAAAATGTTCTTGATACAGTTAATCCTTATCTCAGGTGGACGTGACTGCTATGTCCAGCCATCCCCGAGGCTCTAAGATAGACACGATTGTGAGCCAGGTGCTGCTCTGTGATCCAATGGGATAAGGTAGTCAGAATGATAAAGTCACACAGTTGGCTGTCTTCTAAATGGGCTGTGGATATAGCAAGTGCTCAGAGCAAAAAGAGTTCTATTAAAGAGGGAGTCAGAATACTCCTTCCATAAGGAAGCACATGGGGATTGAAGCAGTTGGACAGACCTGGGTACGAATCCTGCCTCCAGCCATTACTACCTGCTTGATCCCGGACAAGTCACAACTCTTCTAGTCCTTAGCTTCCTTATTAGCAAAAGGGAGATTGTATGTTTACCTCCTAAGGCTGCCAGGAAAAGAAAATGAAGCAATATATGCAAAGTGCTTAGCCTAGTGTCTGGCACATAGCTGGCAGTCAAGAAAACCGTCCACATTAATGGCTTGCTTTCTGCACTCTTCCTGTGTCTCCCACACAGCATCGTGATGACCACCTGTTCCACCTTCTTTGCCCTGGGCATGATGCCCCTCCTCCTGTATATTTACTCCAGGGGAATCTACGATGGGAACCTGAGGAACAAGATACCCTATGGAGGCATTATGATATCACTGGTACTGATTCTCACCCCTTGCATCATAGGGATCTTCCTCAACAGCAAAAGGCCACAATATGTACGCTACATCAGGAAGGTGAGAATCTGGGGGCTGGGGTGGGGAGCAAGATCGCCACTGTCGTCTCAGCATATGGCTTGACACAAGTCATTTGGGCCTTTTTCTGTCTTGTTTTGTTTTTCCTTGTTTACAAAAAGGAAAAGGAAAGGGAAGGGGAGAGGAGGGGAGGGAAGGGCATAGGAGGGGAGGAGAGGAGAGGAAAAAGGAAAAAAAAAGAGAATAAAGATCTACTATTGGGACACCCACTTAAAGGAATTGTAATGTACCTGAGAATACTTTCAAAAAGTTAAGAGGAAAAAATAAAACACCCTACACAACTATAAGGTATTATCGTTAGTTTAATAATTACATTACATTTTTATTACGCACCTACTAGACTTTTTATCCTACACCCTCTGAGGATTCACAGACAGTTTGCAGAAAGTGAAATAACACATGCGAAACGAGACCCAACACAGCAATCAATCAAGCACTGGCAGAATGCAAGGAAGTTAGTGAGGGCCAGGTAGCCCAGAAAGGTCTCCTGGAGTGGACAGTCTTGAGCCAAAACGTGAACAAATATAGGATTTGGGCAAGCCTGGGGACAAGCCTGAATGGTGGGAGCTAGCACAAACCTGGCTGACTGGCCAAGAAGCCAGAGGGGTGGAGCCCAGGTGAAGAGGTGGTGTGTACGTTTCCAGCATTTCAGGAGTGGGATGGGAAGAGAGCGCAGTGAGTAGGACCCCAGAGGGTTGGGGGAGCACTGTGGTCACAGAGCATCAGGCCACCGCCCAGCCCTTGGAAGAATCACAGACTCTAGGAATGCAACCATGGTTCCTTCTGCCAACTTTTGTGACCTTAGAGCTCAGTCTCTGTCGGTGCCCACTCTGGCTCACTGCTCATCACTTGTCCTCAGGAGCACTCTCCCCCCTGACATACTGAGGGCGTGTTCCACCCTGCCCCTGGATCTATGCCCAAGGGCCTGTCTACAGAGCATGCCATCTGGAAGTCAAGGCTCAGCAGCTTAGTTGGGCCTTGAGACCAAAAAAAAAAAAAAAAAAAGCTTCAGTGCAGGTTTTCAGGGTTACTGGATTTTCACACTACCATTGTCAGAGTAGTTTTTGCCCTTGTCCTGACACAGTCCTAACATTGTGGCCACAGCTCCCTTCCCACCTGTTGAAAGACATGGACACCATTCCTCCTCCTGCCCATGCTGATCGCCTTACTCCGCTCTAGATAGCATCCTCCGTTCTCTCCCCCTTCGCTTCTCAGAGACCTCCTTTTATTGATCATGTGCCTTAGCCGTCCCCCCCCCCGTCTCCCCCACCTTGCTCTCATTTCTAGAACATCTCTGTATTAGTTGTTCACAACCAGCCTTGATATGGAGTCACACCTCTCTTATCTTTTTTTAATCCTCACCTGAAGACATGCTCATTGATTTTAGGGAGAGGCAAAGGGAGGGGAGAGAGAGCAGGGGAGAAACATCAGTCAGTTGTCTCTCATATGTGTTTGGATGGGGGATGAACCTGAAACCTAGATATGTGCCTTGACCAGGAATTGAACCTGGGACCTTTCAGTTTACGGGATGATGCTCCAAACAACTGAGCCTCGCCAGTGGGGGCTTTGCCTTTTGCTTTTTAATCCTTTTTTAACCGCACTTTGGGAAACACATCTCCCCCAACCACGCCCTCTCTCATGGCTGCTTCTCCCAGCACAGCACCACCCCAGCTGTTCTCCCCAGTAGTGACGAAGCCCTCCACAACTAGTCTCAGTAATGGGAGTCCTTCTCTTCTCTCCTCCTTGGTCTCCCAGCCACTCAGCACCCTAATGACCACTTGCTCCATTTTCTTCACCAAATCCAACAGATTATGGTGGACCAGCGGCTCCTTCTCAAGAGCTTTCACCCTCAGCCTCGGGGACGGGGTGCTCTGGCTTTTCCCACCACCTCTCTGGGGCTTCTTTTCAGACTCCCTTATGAGTCTTCCTGGTACCAGTTCTCTGCATTCAGCTCAAGCTCTCTGCTTTTCTTGCCAGGATTCCCTGAGCCCAGGGTCTTCCCACCACAAGGTCTAGCTTATCTCAGCAAACATCTATAAGCTGAGATGACTTGCAAAACAGCCTCTTCAGCCCTCAACTCTCTCCTGACTCTGGAATCCATTTATTGGCTGTCAAATCTTTCTACAAGAATATGCTTCAGGCATTTAAAACTTGGTATGTCTTAAATTAAAATCAGCTCCTCCCCAAGCCTGCTCCTCCCCTCCTCCCCCTTGATTATCTCAATGACTGGTGTTGAGCATGCCCAACTGCCTGAGCCAGAAACTGGGAAGTTATTCTCAATGTCCCCTCTCCCTCCCCACTCACACTAGTCAGTGACTGTCAGTTCCATCTGCTTTTGCTTGAATCCATCCACTGCTCCCCATCCCATGTCCACAGCCTTTGTTCAGGCCACTATTCTCTCACTAGACAACTGAAATAATCTTCTAACCTGGCTCTCTGATGCAGTTTTAACCTGAGGGTGGAAAGTACAAACTCTGCCCCAGGATAAAGTTTAAACTCATTAATGTGGGTCCTCAGGCCTTTCTTGATTTGGCCTCAGTGGACCTCTCCTGTCTGTTCTCTTTGCACATGCCCTTTCCCCTACCTGGAACACTCCCCTCTCCAAGTTCCACCTCATCCACCACCTTTCACGGGGCTCACGTGCTCACCCTTCACGTTCAGCACAAACGACATCTCCCCAAGCAGTTTTCCTTAACTCGCAAGCCTGGCCACGGTGCTGGTCCCATTTACTCCCGCAGCACTCTTCACTGATGCCAGCAGCACTTATCATACTGTATTATAAGCACCTGTTTGTTTTTATTCCCCACTCACCTCAAGCTCCTCACGAAGAAAGATCCTAAGGCTGTATGTGAACACCCAACCCCAGTACCTATCACAGGGCCCCTAGTGCATGAGAATAAATAAAGGAATAAAAGAGCAAGTCCTGTCTCTCCCACACGTTAGCGGGGTTGGGGGGAAGCCAGACATGTGTTTATGTCCACCATTTCATTTATTCAAGATAGTGTGTGGGGTATAGGAATAAAGGGGAAAAAAATCACAGAACAGCCCTGGCCAGTGCAGCTCAGCTGGTTGCAGCGTCATCTCATACCTGAAACGCTGTGGCTTCGATTCCCCATCAGGGCTCACACCTAGGTTGCGGGTCCAATCCCCAGTCTGGGTGTGTATGGGAGGCAACCAATACATGCTTCTCTCTCACATCAGTGTTTCTCTCTTTCCTCTCTCCCTTTCTCTCTCTAAAAGCAATTTAAAAAAGTCCTCTAGCAAGGATTAAAAACAAATCACAGAATATAAAAATGTGAAGTAACCTGATGATTTAATGCAACTCTACCCTCCCCCATTTTATTTTTTATATGTTTATTGATTTTAGAGAGAGACAGAGAAACATCGATTTGAGAGAGAAACATCAATCAGTTGCCCACAACCTGAGTACATGTACCTTTGGTGTATGGGTCCACATTCCAACCAAGCAAGCCACACTGGCCAGGGCTACCCTCCCCCATTTTATAGATGAGAAAACCAAATAACTAGAACCCCAAGTGCAATTGATATAAGAACATATGCTTCCTTTTTACCTCAGAATAACTTTAATTAAAAGTATTCCAAGTATGCAAAAAGAATCTCAGATCTTAAAGTCGCGAAGTCCTTCAAGCTAAAGTTCAGTCTCCTGCCTTATTCCTATTTAAACAGGTAGAATCACTGAGGCCCAAGAAAGTTACTCGGCAGAGTCCAGGTTATCAATCAGTCTCCTGTTCCTGTGGTGCTGCACATCCACTGCTCAGCTCCACAGTAAAGATGGAGCCAAACGCACCCCAGAAAACATCAAAAGGGCTACCATACACCTGGGCTAGAAAGACAGAGTCAGTGTACATCTAGACCCAGTTTGCCATGGCTGCACCTCCAGGGTTAAACAATCAGAGGTCAACAGCTCCATCTATCAAATACGCCAACAGAAACCAGCCCTGAGGATGCAGAGACGAGCGTGTGGCCATGGGGCCAAGGCTGAGGCTTCCTTGCTTTCATGGCTCTTGGAGGTCTAGGTTCATCCTTCACCTCTCTGTTCCATAAAACATAGTGAGTTTCAAGCTGAAAAATGGGTCATTGATCATCCCAGCCGTTTTGCATACTTAACCCTCCTAGAGGTTTTCATATCAAAATAATCCAAGTCCTAAGAACTGTCTCTGGCACAGGTATCTTCTCAAACTCTGTTCAACCTGTTACATTTCCTAGTGGGAGGTCATATTCAGATACGCCAAGATAAGATCTCAGGAACGCCTATGTGGAAAGGCAGTTCACATAACTTTACCTTCCCCCACAAGGTTTTATTCAAGGTTTTGTGGTTGGTGACCCCGAGCACAAAATGGACAGGAGCCACTTTTACCAAAAGCCAGCCACCACTCCTTAGTAAGGGCCCAGCCATTACACTGACTCAACCACCCTACCCATGCTTTCCCCACCTGCTGCTGCTGGCCAGCGGACCTGGCTGTCCTTCGCCACATGGCTCCTGCCGACTTGTGGCTCCTGCCGCTCCCAGGCCTCTGTGTCTTTTAACACATGCATCTGCTCCTGCTTCCCGGTAAGTCTGAAAACTCCCGGAACAAGAGGATGTGACTACTTGGGTTGCTCACCAACCTGTGCAGGCCACCTTTGCGGGAATAATTTGGGCCAGGCTGTGTCCTGGGTCAAGCTAAAGGAACTGGCTCCCCATGAATGGGCACTCATCACAGTTTCAATCACCTGACAGGGCAGTGAAGTTCAGTGACACCAAAGAAAAACACAGTGACCGATGGAGAAGCCGCTACCTGTGGCCTCTTGTCTCAGCAGGAGGGTGTGGACACACGGGGCAGGCCTGACCGTGCAGGAAACTTCAGAGTGCTGGTTTCCTCTCCTTCGCCTACAAGTAACGGGAGCTACAGTTTAGTGTGTGGTCCCTACAGGGCAGGTCCTGTGCCGCCCACCTCAGAGAGGCTGAGTGACTCAGCCAAGTTTACACATCTGGAGGCCAGCTGAGCCAGTTTCCACACCCAGGTCACAGTGAAGTCTGCACTCATGACCACTCAGCAGCCCCCGAGAGCGGGAGAAGGGGCGCCAGGGCCTGCGAGTGAATGCCCCCAGAGAAAAAGGGCGTCCGGGTTCCCGGACAATTCCGGTAGCCCGGTGCCCCCTCCATTTTCCATCCCATTCTTTTGAGGGGGGGTCAAAACCTTTTTGGTCCTTCGGTGGAAGACAATGAAAAATCCAAAAGAAGAGATCAACTCAAAATGCAGGAACAAACAGCAAACTGAGCACCGCATCAGTTTCGAGTCTTTCAGTAAAACTTGAGGCCTGTGGTTATTGGAGAGATCTGTGAAGCTGCTTCCTGCCAAGGGACAGGAACTAGTGAGGGCAGGTGATGTTATACCACCACCTGTCGGTTGGAACGTGGATTAAAAACACAGAGATGCAAAACTGTGCAGCTAAAATCTGAGCAAAATAAATGTTAAACCATTACCAGGACAACTTCGTGGATGTAATTAGTGCCACTGAATTGTGCACTAAAAATTTGTCTAAATGGCAACTTTTATGTTATATTTTACCACAATTTTTAAAAATGGCACGAGGGTTATCAAATGCTGCACCTGTGAATGAACTGAAAACTGAACCAACACCTATAATCATTACAAGCTAACATGGTAAGCTCAAAAAAGAGTTTGATATATTTTTACTTAAAAAATGAATGAGACAAAGAGCCTTCAATTTATGCATATACTTTATCAGTTTGGAGTGTGACATTCTCCAAAATGCAGATTATAAATCTACCTTGAAAATTAAAATGGTAAGATGCAACTAGAATTTTTAAAACAAAGGATGGCTTTCATTTTAAATATTAACATGAATTTAATTGTAATATTAAAAGCAATAAACATTGCTTCCACAGAACTCACCTGGGACAGGGTGGACGCCTGTATTGTTTTTGATGATGCTATCATGACCCAAGATATCCCTGAAGCTCTTTTTGGGAACTTCCTTCCTATCCAATTTGCAGGTCACTCAAGAAAGTAGGCTCGCCTCTTTACAGTCATACATCACTTGGGATCTAAAACCACATTACCTGACTCGATCATCCAACTTGTATGTTTACTCACTTCACTTCAAATGACTCTTGGCAACTTCCAGAAGTCAAATTCATCCTAAAATGTATGAGGTCCCTTCCCGTAATGGAAGCCCTACCTGAGACAACTATGACAGGTTCTAGTAACAACATCGAATAAGTTCCAAAATATCTGGAGCAATGGCAGTATTGTTGGATCGTGTATACAAGCTCTAGAGTTGATGCCTTTGCGAGAGAACTTTGCATTTACAAGAACCACTTTGTAAGGGGGCTAAATGGTCTCGTTCCTTCACGGTCACAGCATGTATCTGAAAACCCGCTCTCCAGAGATGTCAGGCTGACACTGTACTTGGCTTAGTCTTTAGTAACAAGTGTTAATCAGGTCTCTGTCCTCCAGGAAGCTTCCTACCTACTGACAAGAATTCCAAAAGATGGAAAACAAAGGTCTTTTGTAGTCACTTCCACTTCAAATACCAATTTTTTTTAATTAAAATGTTTCCCACCTCCCATGCCCACGGTGCTTTTACCACGCCCCTGGGCACCTCCCAATCCCCACTGCCCTGCTAATTGCCTCTGTTCCTTGTCCTACTTCCCAGACAGGAATGATCATCATGATTTTGCTCGGCGTGGTCCTCATAGTGCTCTCTGTCATCAATGTGGGCAAGAGCATCGTGTTTGTCATGACACCCCACCTGTGGGCCACCTCCTCCTTGATGCCCTTCATCGGCTTCCTGCTGGGCTACCTCCTCTCAGCTCTCTTCGGCCTCAATGGACCGTAAGTATTCCTTTAGGTCTCACTGTTCCACAGGCCTCACCTTTGTCCTGGTCTCTCAGGAAAAGGAGGAGGAGATCTGAGGTCTGGGGGAAGGCATTTTCCTAGCAATATGTCCAAATGCATCGACTGAACAAGGGACTTGGGACTGTAGAGAGATATTGGGAAGGAAGGGAATGGTTTACAAACATTAACCCAGAGAACAACGGCATTTCTCTAATCACCCAGAAACCAACAACTAACTCATGGCAAAGTGTTCCCTCCAGAGCCTAGGTTCCAACTCCTGCCCAAACTCCTGGCAGCTAATGGCACCAGGGTATCTCCATGGCATCATGACGAGGGTTGATCATATTCTTCCTCTCCAATTTTCCCTTTTTGCCTGGACAAGGACACCATCAATGACAGCTCTGCTAAGGGGCACTCAGAGCTGCAGTGGCTGGGACCTAGACTGTCGTCTAGTCCAACTGCAAACAGCTGCTACTTTCGGAGAACAGATGGCTTGGCAAGCCCAGTATGAGAACATCAGGCACCGTCCACAGAGAGCAGAACATTCCAGGGACCTGTGCTCTTTTCAAGCACAGGCAAATGCCTACGCAGGAGCCTACAAATTAGTAGCACCCTAGCGTCTTCCCCCCAACAAAAACAAAAAAAGTGTTTTAAAAATATGGCTTAAAAATAATTATCCATAAAGAGAATGAATTGAAGGCTGCAAGATAGGAGGGGGTTGGGTGCTGGGTGAAAAAGGTAAAAGGGTTAAGAAGTATAAATTAGTAGTTACAGAATAGTCTTGGGGATGTAAAGCAGAACATAGGGAATACAGTCAATAGTGTTGCAAATAATTATGGTGCCAGGGGATCACTGTGTAAATTACATAATTGTCTAATCACTATGCTGTACACCTGAGACTAATGTAAAATAATACTGAATGTCAACTGTACGTGAAAACTAAAATTAAAAAAAAATTTTTTAAGTATCCATTTTTAAAACATGCTAATGAACAACAAATTACCACAGGATGTAATGCATGGCAATAAAGTAGAGTTGAAAGGCTGCCATGACCCCTCGATGTGGACTTTCACAAAGATGCAGTGATTCATACAGATCACAGTGCCCCCGGCACCCAGCACCCAAACCTTCACAGCAGCCTTCCCCACAGGATGCCCAGAGAGCACTCAGGGCACTAGTGAGTAACGACTATTTTAATACACTGACTGCAATTCAATGAGTTTAGTGTATTTTCACTAATTGTGAACATCCCATTTCTTAATCCATAAAATGGACAGCAAAACCAAGAGAATGTATTCCAAAGACAAATAAATCTTTGAATCGAGTTTTTTCATTTTTCCTGTCATCACATGTTTTGGAGTTCAAGGTATCCAAGCTAGAATCTTGGGGGTAGAACAAGGCCCCCAGACATTTCAATCTTCTACTGAATGTTGAAATTGTCATTATCCTGTCTGTATGCCCAATATAACAGGCCAGTGAGGGGTACGGACTCAACACCTTCCTTTCATCCTTCACTAGCTAGACATTGCTCCAAATTTTAATTTGGTAACCCTACAAAAGTGCACAAATCATAGATTTCCAAGATAACCAAAAACGATCTCATAAAAACTCCCGACATGAACCAACTAGGCACCATCTTCCACAAGGCCGATTAGTGATTTTGAGACGTGTCAACTTCGCTTTTCTTGAAACCCCATGCACCCTGTACCCTGGCACACTAGCGTCTGCCTGTCTTGGGGTGTTCAGTGGGTTCTAAAGTATCTGGGAAGGAAGTTGAGCTTGCAACTCATTCCTCTTTTGTGAGGGCATATGGGGATGGTTCTTTTTAACCTATAGATGCAGCCGCACTATCAGCATGGAGACTGGATGCCAAAATGTCCAACTCTGCTCTGCCATCCTCAATGTGACCTTCCCCCCTGAAGTCATCGGACCACTTTTCTTCTTCCCTCTCCTCTACATAATTTGCCAGACTGGAGAAGGGCTTCTCATCATTGCCCTCTTCCGGTGCTACGAGAAAATCAAGCCTTCTAAGGGTGAGTACTTAATTATTCCCCTTGGAGATCTGCTCTCATATTGGAGGCAATCTAGCTTCTGGCAAGGACCTTTCGGATGGGGCTATCATTCTTATCAAGTCAGTAGGAAACAGAAAGCATCAGGAAGCACAAAGGGATCTCAAAGAGGCGAGGCTACATCATTCACTGCATTGTTTCGGATGGAGTTGGCCTCATGGGACTGAGGAATGTGGGCCGCTTTAACTGAGATGACCTTAAATAGCGCTCAGGAGAATGCAAGACAGAACTTACCTGGCCATTAGATAGTGGTGAGGTAGCAGTTGTGTGAAAGGGCCCCTTTCGCAAGAGTTCAGGAGGTCTGTACTTCAGGACCAGGTGCTCCGGGAATCAGGTGAGAGCCCCAGCACCATGGGCACCCCCACATGAGGGAGAACATTAAAGCGATGCAGCCCCATAGCCCTGCATCCAAAAACAATTCCAATTCTTGTTTCACAGTAACTTCAGTTTATTGAACAGTAGCTATCACAATAATCTAGTTTGATCTGATTTATACCTTAGATTAATCTGATTACTACTAGATCAATAACTTCCTAGCCAATTAGCACCTATTTTCTGAGAGGCTCAGATCATTTCATTCTCTTCAAAATATAATCAAAACTCAAGAAAGCCAAGTCCCTTCCTCAAAGTGGACTTTAACCTGTTTTTTTCCCCCAAACCAGGAAACACAACCTTACTTGGCAACATTACTTCAGCATTTTATATTCTAAACATCAGTATATTGTTAATCACTCAAATCCTTAAACTCTTATTCCCACGAACTTAACTGAGGGTTGTTTGGTCACCTTGTTCCTAGACGCCAGGGACTGATTTACACCTTGGGAGAAAGATGCGACTTCCCCTGGTGAAATTATCTTGTAGTGGGCAAATGACAATTTACAATAAACTAAAATTTAACCTTGGTTATCACGCAGCCAAGAAGAAACCAATAAATAGCTGACCACACCTCAGAACAATTTTGTAGGTGTTGGTTCAGAACGACAGTGGAGTTGTAGAAAACCTAGTCTGATGCTTAAGAGCAGCTCAAGAAGTCCATGGCCCAGGGAAGTCTCCACCCTCTTTAACAAAAAATTAAAAAGCAATAGCAGACAAGATTTCTGCTTTGTGGACTAAGGGCCCAAGCCACAGCTCAGGGTGAAGAATCTGTCAAGGGTTTGTGGTTTTGACTCCTGTACCCTTCTAGACAGGGGAGACCAGGAAAGGGAGACCCTGACTCCTATCTTCATAGCTCCTCGCCACATCCACACAGCCAGGAAAAGCAGACCAAACAGCAAAATGGGGTAGCGAGGTAGTGGGGTTCCTGAGACACCTAGGAAGACTTCCCTAAGGCTCCTGCCTGCCTGACCCCTCCTTGCTCCCCAAATGCAGTCAACCACCTCACTAAATGCAACTCCCTACTGCACTGCATGTACAGGAAGCTCACTAGACCTTCATTACTAGTACTTGTAGGGAGGTTGCGGGAAAACACATCTCTCCGTTACATCACGAGAGGAGACACGGGGGAAAAAGAGCCCACCTTAGCGGTAAGATGGTATTCTTTTATCTTCCAAATTGAATAAGCTTTGTATTAATGATTCTCATCCTTCTTCCCCACCCATAACCCTTTTCAACTTCACAGATAAAACAAAAATGATCTACAAAGCTGCTACAACTGAAGAAACCACTCCAGCCGCACTGGGAAATGGTAACCCAAAAAAGGAGTGCTTCTCTTCCACAGCCTAGCCTTGCCCCAGTGGCGTGGACTCAGGTCAGGTGGTTCGGAAAGCCAGCACGGTACCCCACAGGGAGAAAGCGGCATGAGGAGCACACCGGCGGTGTCTGAGTCTTTCTCCAACATTTCCAGCAGAAAGTCTCAGGATCATCAAGAGCCTTGCCTGGAGGACAGAGGGTGGGGGACATCTAACCTAAAAGCCTCACCTACCTCCAGCTCAGAATTTGATACTTGTTTAAAAAAACAAACAAACAAACAACAAAAAAAAAAACTTGTTCAATGACACCCCTATCAAAGGAACCAAAACTGCCTTTTGCTCCTGCATCTCAAGAACAGAGCCCGATAGGCATAGAAAAAGGTGCTCAATTTCTAAACTAGTTAAAAATGCTTTCCTAAAAATCAAATACTCAAATCCTGTTCCAAGCTCCTGGGTTTTTTTATGACTAAAAAACACACACATACTCAGAGCTGTAGAATTAGTAGACTTCAGAAGTCTTTTCTAGTAACCTTAAAAATTCAGATACCATTCCCTCCCTTTTGACATCAATACTGGAATTAAAGCTCCTGAGAATTACGAGCATGACACCAAGTACACAAAAGCAAATGTGATAATATGCAAGAGCAATTAGACAAGACAAACTCAAAAACTCAGCCATATTGAAACAAAAGCATATAATCCCAGAAGCAGAGGGGAAACACTTTAACAAGAGCCAGGCAACAATATAAAAATCAACACAGTTGTTTTGCTAATCTAATAGTCTATCCCATCAGTTTATTAGTGATCAGTGGTTTCTACATTATACTCCCTCAAAATTGTTTTAGCTACTGTCAAAGAGTAGTTTCTCAATTCAAAGAAAAGACTCAAATTAGAATTCTTAAAATTCAAATTTCGTCCAGTGAAATTTAAACATGTTTGCATATTGCTCATGTGCAAACAAGTGTTAGGCCAAAGATGAAAGAACAACTAATATTAACACTGGCAAATGCTGACCATGCCTAACTACTTGTGATTTCTGTATCATTTAATGATTAGATACAACTGAATTGACGACAATTTACCATTTCAGGACGTCAGTCTGGCAAATGTCCAAGACTACTAATATTCCCAGTACCGATGCAAACTGAAGAATCACTAATTTGGGCCACTAAAGGTCTACCACTTATCTTTTTTTTAACGTATTATACACTGACCTAGCTATTTAAATTTCCTCTGATATCTAACAGACATCATTTGCTAGGTTAAGTACAACAAAACAGAACAAGTTTAGCTTTTAGAGGAAGGGAAGACTAGACATAAGATATATTGCCCTCAGTGAAAAAAGGTGGAAATAATATTGAGGTTGAGTCCACATGGGGAGACGTTGCTAGACTTACTGTGCTCACATTTTAAGGTATGTGTGCTGCTGAAGCAAGCGCCTCCACATTGTAAGGTGTATGTCGAATCACTAAACTGTACACCTGAAACTAAGGTTATATCGTATAGTAACTATACTTTAAAATACATTGCAGACAAAAAAAAAATGTTACCCAAAGACTAAATGAAAATATATATAGAACACAAAAGTTGCACTATGGCCTGTCAAAGACAGGTCCTAAACTGCTTAGGCTCACACCCACACTCCTCATTTCTCAGGTCCGGGATCTGAGAATTTAGGCCAACTTGCTGGTTCAAACCACCTCCATCTTCTCTACCATTTGTTTAAAGGATCATATTTTATTGCCTCACTGTGTAACAAATTATTTCTAATATCGGGTTGGCCAAGTTTATTTGGTTTTTAAGATGACTTTAGTAGCGCTTAACTTTATTTGAAATGACTTTGTTATATTGTGACAGCTGTCAGTGTGCATTTAAAAAAAAACTTACCAAATCAAATTTTTGTGTAGCTGTTTTAATATTGAAAATGGAGGAAAATACGCAACTATTTCAGCATATTTCAAGGAAGGTAACACAACTGAAACCCCCCAAAAATTTGTGCAGTGAATGGAGAAAGTGCTGTGCCAAACATGATCGAACATGTCAAAAGTAGTTTACAAAGTTTCATGCTGGACATTTTCCCACTGGACGATGCTTCAGTGAGGTAGACCAGTTGAAGCTGATACGATCATATCAAGATGTTGAGAACAATCAACGTTGTATTGGGGGGAGATAGCCAACCTACTTTAAGTACCCAAATCAATAAAGTTTTTGGTGAAAATGAAAAATGTCTATTATTTTACATAAAAAAGAATCGTTTTAGCCAACCGAATACAATAGTAAGCCACTTATACTTACCTATTTTGGAGCAGACAGGCAAAGGAAAAAAAGTGAAATGTCAAAATACGTACATCATACCAAGTTACCTATTTTAAAAAGCTCAAGGGGGTAAAAAATCACCTTTCCATTTGACAGCAACTGCTTGGCTGACTTGCACAGCCTTCAAGAAAACATCAAGACAAAAAAAGAGCTTCTGCCATTTCTAATAAAGCCAGTGCCCTCCATCCAAGTTCAAGCACACCACATAAACTCTCCCCAGAATCACCTTCACAACTTTATGGCCCAAGTTCTAGTCTTTAATAGAGGCAAGTGGCCATCATGGCAGTATACCAAAGGGCTTTCAAATCTAAGGAGCAACTACCCTTAGTGAATCTCTGGGGAAACAAAGCAACCTTTCTGGTGCTTTCCTCAAAATCCCTGTGGGGGTAAGGGCAGTCGGCACTTAAGAGTGGTTTTGGAATTCTGCAATTAGACTTTCTGGGTTCCAAATACTGGTCCATTTACTTGCTCTTCTCTTTGGCCCTGAATTTCTTCCAGTAAAATGGTATTATACGATAAGCTTTAAAGATTCAGTGAATGTTGTTACTTGGTTACCAAATACGTTCTAGCCTAGAACTCAGGACTAAAAAGGTCTAGTCTCCGAGATTCCTGTTAGTAGTAGCTCATTACCTGCAGAGAGCACGCTCTAACACTTTAATAAAGATGGATAGAGAACCACCACCTTACGCAGCTTTCACTATTGTTTCCCCCTAAACAGAGAGTCACATCTGTACCTCAGGACTACAAGAAAAAGCATGTGAACCCCTTTAAAGTATTCATGTGCATTCACCTAAAAAACAAAAAAACCTTATGTGAAGATCTCTAACCATCACAATTTTATTACCACTTCTATGTCAGGCATAAAACATTAATTGTCCAATTTGCTTCCCAAATGGTCTTCAAATTTTTACTTATTGGCTTTAGACAAAGACAAAACATCAACCTGTTGTTCCACCCATCTATACGTTCACTGGCTGATTCTTGTACGCGCCCAAGCAGGGCTCAAACCTGTAACCTTGGCCTATCACAGGGCGAGGCTCTAAACCAGCTGAGCTACCCTGAGGGCCCGGACTGCCCTTGTCTTGACTACAGGAACCGAAGTACCTTGATGCCAACAGAATAGTGGTGATAAAGGGAAATGGCATGAAAGGTCCATGACACACCAACATGTTACTAAACAGTTCACTGATTTCTTTGCCCATTTTTGACTAGCCTAGAAATGTCAGAAGTATTACTTCAATTTTTAAAAATAAAGACCTAACCAAATGACTCCAGGATTTTCTGTAAGAAATTCTGAATGTGGTGAATGTAGATGGGGACGGAGAAGTAAATAGCACACATCCTTCAGACAGACAAAACCAGTTTTATAATCTTTTATTATCAATAACAAACAGCTGCCTTAATGTCCTTGCCAGGCAGCTGTTAAAAGATGGGTGAGAGGACACCCTTGACCCTAACAAGGAAAACTCAAGTTAAGCCTTTATGTACAAGCAAATTTAGAGCTCTTTTAAGTGTCCAAAGCTATTAATTAGTTTAATTGACACATTAAACTAATTCTGAATTAACATATTTGAATAACCAAGAACTAAAATGTTCAATTTTTTTTCTAGTACAAAAAAATTAAATTTGCTTTAATTATAAAAGAGCTCTGTCAATATACACAAACTATATACTTCAGACATTCACAAAAATGTGAGCAGAAGGCTTATCAAAAGACATTTAATACAATTAGTTTTCAACAGCCCCTTGGTGGTCCACATCTACAAAGATATCCAGCCCAACCCAACCCCCCTCCAAACCCCACCCCCACAGAAAAGCACATACTTACCAGAATTTTTAGCAAGTATGCTTTGGGAATTTGTTTTTGTTTTTTAAAAAGGCCCCCGGGCAAGTTATTTACAGTTTAATTGCCACTGTCAACTGATCTGGATCTGGATCTGGATCGGGACCTGGATCGGGACCTGGACCTCTGGCGATCCACAGAAGCTGGAGACTTAGATCTACTTGAAGAACCACGTTTCTGGCTCTTCTCAGGTGCAGGGGACCTACTAACAGAACGGGACTTGCTCCGGCTCCGGCTCCGGCTCCTAGAGCGACTGTAAGACTTTCGACTCCGAGAACGAGATCGGCTACGTGACCTAGAGGAACTCCTGCTCCGGGAACGAGACCTGCTTCGTGACCTACTGGGAGGGGGAAAAAATACAACATAAATGGCAGGCCCTACCAATCTATTAAGTAAACCTTTTGACAAAATATTAAGAGAAATACCTGTGCCTTTTGCTGCCTTCAATTAATTTGATTTTTCTCCCATTTATTTCCTTTCCAGAAAGTTTTTCAATAGCATTCTTTAAGTCACCATAAGAGGCAAACTCAACCACCCTACAATGCGGGGGAGGATGGGGGAGAGAAAGTTATGTACATCTTACAGTATAAGCTATAAAAACCTAGATTACCTTCTCTATGTTCATTTTGCTATTGCTATCCCAGGTCTTTAATCTCGATGGATAACATGGCATTAGAGCAAGGTTTCTCATCCTCATGTTACTGTTAACATTTTAAACTACACAGGTCTTGGGGTGGGCTTTCCCACAACATCCCTAGACTATGTCTACATGCCAGACATTGCCAAATGCCCCAGGGGAAGCAAACTAACCTGAGAACAAAGAACATGTGCAGATTCAAGGACTCAGAAACATTCACAGTAAAATTTCCAAGATATTTTTACAAGCTTATAATCTTTAGTGTATACTCACCCTTCATTTAATTTAGGTCGATGTGCATCTGCAAAGGTTACTTCTCCAGCTTGTCTCATAAAATCTTTGAGATCCTTAACGCAAGACAATTGTGTTATGCAGAGAAGTGGAAACATGACACACAAACAACAACATAGCATAAAAACAAGACTACTGAAAGGGAAGATGTTAGATAAAGTACAAACATGGCATTTACCACACTTGTATTCTATCAGAATTCAAAATTAATCTAGGTCAGGGCACGAAATAAGCAAAGAGCATATTGCTTTTAAGCAAAATGCTACAGGAAATTCAGATTTTAACATTAAGTAGTATTAGTCTATACTGAGCTCAATACAAAAGGAAAACAAACAAACAAAAAAACAAAACAAAGAACAAACAAAAAGAAACAGTACATATTTTAAAAGTAAAGACTAAAGTAGAAACTTTATATTTAAAAACAGAATATTTACAAGACACGTTATTTTGTGCCCCATATGTCATTAAAAAAGTTTACTTTACCTTTATTATTATTTCCCTAGGCTAGTCAAGCAGCAAACCGTTAATCGGTCGAAGAAACCTCCATGACATATGCCCGACTGGCTCTTCGCCACCCACTCGGAGGATACTACCCAATCGATGGAAGCCTTTAATCGCACAGCCCTCCCTATTAGCAGACTACTGGCGGATGCAGACAGGTTCTACTCTTGTGCAGTTACCAAGGACCACTTTATGCGAACAGGATTCCAACGACCAACTAATTTCGTATCTTTGAACTCTTTTCGGTCAGGACCTCTTATTCGGAAGCGTTACAGGAAGACAGCTCTCAACTTAGGAATCAGATCACGTTATCAGCGCTCTGGGATCGCTGCGACCTGGCACTTCAAGTAAGTGCCCCGATTACATCTAGACCGGCAAACACAGATCTAGAGGTGGCCAACTGATCACTGTAGGAGCTGACTGGCAAAGTCAGCCAGGCCCAACCAAGAGTGACCAAGACAACGATTAGGATAACCCACAGGCACTCCTCGTCATAAGGCCAACGACACAGATAGGCTGGCAAATAAAGGGTTTAATATTTGGTTAAAATTGATTTTAAAAACAAGAAAAAATATCCTCAAAACATTTACATTTGATCACTAATATTAAAGTTTGAAATATCCCCCAATTACATTTAATTAAAATTTTAAAATTACAATTAAGTCCATTAATTAAATATAGAATTACTTTTAATAAAATATTAATAAAACATTAGCTACCCATTCCATTAGTTTAAAAAAAAAGCCACATAAAATATCTCAAAACTGAATTTCTACAAACCTGCCAGCTGACCCTTGAAGATAAATTCTCAACTATGAGCCGATTTTCTGTTCTTACAGGTGGAGCATTTCTGAAGAAGAAAACAGGTATTCACAATGGAAGAAATACAGCAATCAGATATATCACTTATTTTGCTCAACTATAAGTAAGTTTAAGCAATCAAATATAACAAGTCAGTCAAACGACTTCATCAACTATTTTTGAATTATTTCATGATTCATTACACAGACTTAACAGAAACAGTAGACTGACAAAGGACTCAGAATACTGACTTTTTGGTAAATATCGGAATCATTTGTTGCTAATGGTTCTTAGTCATTAAACAGTCACACAATACAAACTATTGATCAAAACAGCCCTCCACCATCACGTACCGTCTATCATTTCGAGGTCTGCGACTACTAAAACGATCAGAATAGCGTCCTCGACCTCTCCCACCACGAGATCGAGCCCGAGCATGTTCAATAGTAACCCTATAGAAAGAGAAGAAAAATCTTCACTACCCCCCTATGCTATGTAAGGACTATCCATCCCAACAACTAGTCTTCTCTATTTACAATGCTCATTATAAAACTAAGATTCTCACCTTTCACTGCACAATTCTTTTCCATCAAGTTCATATACAGCATCATCTGCATCCCTAGGATCCTCAAATTCCTAAAATATAAGCATAAACAAAACACGATGTTTAGCACAGTGCATTCTACACGTCAAGAGCACTGAAAACACAGACAGGAAAACAGTATGTTAACGACAGTGCCATAGAGATTAGAAAGCCTGACAAGAGACCGGGAGTGGTTCCCCTCCAGTCAGCAGTAGCTGCACAGCAGCCCTCAGCAGTGAGGTTCTTTGATTAAGAAAATTCATTGCCTTAAGGCTGCATAAAGATACTCTACCTGGACTCAGTAAAATAAATAATCTTTATCAACTTAACAATAGATAATCCAACCAGTTTCAAACACTTACCACAAAACCAAAGCCTCTTTTCAGATCGATATCTCTTATTCGCCCATATCCCTTGAAGAATCTTTCCACATCTTTTTCCCTGGCTGACGGATTTAGCCTCCCGATGAATACTCGACAGCCACTCATGACGTCCGGCTAATTATTTCCTGTTAAAAAAAATAGTTCAATTGAGACAATACATGTGAATATCAGAGAGATGCCTGGTCAAGGGGTCAAAATCATGAACGGCATAAAATAAAATGTTTACCGGATGATGTTATAAACAAGACTGCCAAGAGTGCCTCTTATTAGGCCAGGTCCCTTGCAGACAAAATTAAAACTCGGCTCTCAACACGATCCTTCCCTGGGCCCAGAACGCAGCAACCGCAACGCCCACTGCCGCCTCTGGAACTGCGCAGCCTCACACTCTCCCCGGCTCTTCTGGCCCCCTCCCATCTGCCGCAGTTAGGAAAGGCCGAGAAGTGCGGGCGGAGCGGGCCCCGCCCTCCGCAAGGCCAGCCCAATGGCGACAGGCCTCGCGCACGTCGCCGCCTCTCGGGAGCGTCACAGGGGTGGAAGCCGGAATCTCGCGACGCCACGGCCACGCCTGCGCACAAGGCGGCAGGCGGACGCTAGGCAGCCACAAAATGGCGGCGGCAGAGCCGCGGGGGGAAGGGCCACCCATGCCAAAGTCCATTCTCCCCCGCCCCCCTCCCCCGACTCCACTGTTCGGAGTTACCGTGCCCGCCCGCAGACATCCCGAACCACACCCCAGGCAAAGCCCACCACTCCAAGGTTTCGGCTAGTGAAGAGGCAGGGAAGGGCACACTACCCGTCCCTATGAAAGGACCAACCAAAACCGCCCTTCCACCTTCACTTCCCCTCAAACAATTCCCAAAGGGAGACGTGCCCCAGCGCCCACCTCGGATAAACTGCGCTCATTGGACGCCGTCCTCCGCAAAGAGAGCAGCCTTGGCCACTCGCGATCTGAGTGGCCATGAAGAAGCCTCGATCCGAGAAGCCATTCCCTCAAAGTGAGCCACTCACCTACCGGACAGGATCTTTGGCTGCTGAGACCCAAGAGCGGTCCGTAGTCTGCGACGGAGCCGTCTGCCTCCCCACAGACCAGGACTCAACTCGTCTATGTCTCTCCACAACTGACGCACTTAGCTGCTCTAGCGTTCTACAAAATGGAGGGTGCGCCCCTGCGTCACTTCCGAGACCGCCCATGGCCCTCCCTCTTGGATCCCACGACGGAAGTTTTCACGGGGCCAGCGGCCCGGTCCGGCGACCGTCCGAGCGACCCTCCCCCCGCGGTGGGCGGGGCCAAGAGGCCGGCGCGGGCGTGGGCGCGCTGTCAGGTACCCGGCGGTGGTGGGGCAGCGGTTGATGACGTTTGCCCTTCCTCTGCCGGAAGAGTTCGGTTCCTCGTTCTTTCTCGCAGAAAAGTACTGTAAGACAAATGACGCTTTTTTTTTGTCTGAAAAATTTTTAAGATGCCCGAAGAATGCTGGATTTAAAAACTCAGGCTTTGCGAAAGTATCTGGCCATCTCTGACTTACCCCTTGCTGCTTAATTTCAGATTGCATGTTGGAAGACCTTCCTTTAGGAGCGGAATTTTAACCATACCACGGACGTGTAGTTTAAAGTAAGACTAAGAAACTGCAGTGTTTTTTTAAAAGATTTTATTTATTTATTTTTAGAAAGGGGAAGAGAGGGAGAGAAACATTGGCTGTCTCTCACATACCCCCACCAGGGAACCTGGCCCGCAGCAACCCAGGCCTCTGCCCTGACCAGAAAATAGCAATATTTTTTAAATGGGAGGTTGTTGCGTGATGAAATACTGAAATTGGGACTTTAGCTACAAGGCCAGCTTTGTAAAATTTTATTTTATTCTTTACTGAATATTCTCCAGTACCACTTAGTCCTCCTCATACCCCTCTCCACCGGCTCCAACCACCACACTGTTGTCCATGCCATGGGTCCTTTCTCTTTTTTGCTGGATCCCTCCGCCCACTAACAGCCTCCCCCCCCCCCCTTAGCTGTCATCCTGTTCTGCATCTATGAGTCTGTCTCTATTTTGCTTGTCTAGTTTCTTCATTAGATTCCCGAATGAGTGAGTGAAATCATATGGTATTTGCTTTCTCTGACTGGCTTGTTTCACTTAGCATAATGTTCTCCAGGTCCATCCATACAGTCACAAAGAGTAAAATTTTCTTTTTTTATGGCTGAGTAGTATTCCATTGTGTAAATGTCCCATCCTTGTTTTATCACCTCATCTACTGATAGACACCTGGGCTGCTTCCGTAGCTTGGTGATTGCAAGTAATGCTGCAATGAACGTGAGGGTGCTTATGTTCTCTCTGATTAGTGTTGGGGTTTCTTTGGGTACATGCCCAGAGGTGGGATCACTGGGTCAAAAGGCAGATCCTTTTTTGAGGTTTCTCCATGCTACTTCCTGCAATGGCTGCACCAGTCTGCGTTCCCACCAACAGTGCAAAAGGGTTCCCCTTTTTCCACATCCTCCCAGCACTTGTTTGTTGATTTACTGATGAGAGCCATCCTGACCGGTGTGAGGCAATACTTCATTGTGGAACCACAAAAGGCCCTGCATAGCAACCGTGATCCTGAGAAAGAACAAAAAGGAATCGTGCTGCCTAATATCAAACTATACTACAAGGCCATAGTAATCAGAACAGCATGGGACTGGCGTAAAAATAGACACATTGATCAGTGGAACAGAATAGAGAGCTCAGAAACAAACCAACACCTTTATACTCAATTAATATTCAACAGAGGAAGCAAGCACATACAGTGGGCTGAAGAGAGTTTATTCAGTAAGTGGTGTTGGGAAAATTAGATACATGCAGAAAAATGAAACTACACCACCTTCTTATACCACACATAACAAAAAAATAAAAATGGATTAAAGACTTAAACCCAAAACCATAAAAATCCTGGAAGAAAACATAGGCAGTAACATCTCAGACATTGCTTGTAGCAATATTTCACCTGATGTAGCTCTTCAGGCAAGAGAAACAAAAGAAGAATAAAGAAATTGGACTACATCAAACTAAAAAGTCTTTGCATAGCAAAGGAAATCATCAACAAAATAAAAAGAGAATCCACAGAATGGGAGAGCATATTTGCTGATACATCTGATAAGGAGTTAATATCCAAAATTTATGGGCCATCTTGCATTGAGTCCAGAGTGCAGATTTCTGCATTTGAACTACACTAAAACTGAGCTGGCTAGAAGAAGTTTCAAGCTACTTTTAAGTCCAAATGGTATTTGGTTAACCCTCCCTGTTCAGGTTTCTGTAATGTAACACATGAACATCTGCCATTCTTCAAAAATAGTACGTCGTGTTTTCAGAATGGGTGTGAAACATAGCCCTCCACTTCCTTAACTCTGCATTTTCCCGGCAAGGTTGTCAGGTTTAGAAATTTGGCCATAAAGATGGTGAAAGCTTACTTTTCTTAAATCTTTTAGGTGGAACCCAAGGTACCCCACTTTTGAGAGGTACCCAGAATCTAGGGTTGCTGCTTGTAACTAGAATTACACAGAGATAAATAAAGTAATTCAAGAAGAAACAGAGCTACCTCGCCTTTAACTGTGCCCCTTACTCTGACCTCCTCTGACCTCCAGGGCATTTAGGAACTCTGGGTTAGAACTTGGATAGTTTGTATGGTATGGGCTCATCCATTCATGCATTTCATGTTTATTTTAAAAAGAGCCTCACTGGGTACTCAGCAAAATTATGAAGTTAGTTTTCTATTGTGTGGGGAATTAGGGATGGGTTTAAAAGAAAAAATATACCTGTTAAGTTAAAAGAAGACACGTATTTAGCTGCTACCCTAATAAATACTGGCATTTCATAATACACAAATTGTCCCAAGCCGGTACTAATTTCATTAATTTGTTTGCTTTCTGCATAATTTTTAAAAACAGGTCTTCCAATTATTTTCTACATTTTATGTTGACTGTGAAACAGCTGCTTGTGATTTCACTCACCAAACATTTTTGCTGTAATAAGAAAGTAATCTAGAAGAGGCTTCATGGAGGTAAAAACCAGGAGCAACGGTGTACACCATGGGAGAAGTGGCTGCCTTCAGCCCACAGTGTTGTGATTTTCTTCAGGACTACTTTTCTTTGGGGGGAGGGGGTTGATTTCACTAGCATTTACTTAAGGGCCTATTAAACATCATATACAATCAACTGAGACTGATCAATGGCAATGGAGAGAACAGAATCCTAAATATTAAAAAATAGCAGATAATTCAAAGACTCAAATCTAGTTGCTTTTTAAATGTGTTTTAGGCTGATGAATGTTTGTGTCCCATAATTGGGACAATTCTTTAAAATTAGGTAATTAGATGTGCCATATTTGCTGCTCCCACCCTGCCAACCCCCCCCCACACACACACACACAACCGTGCACACTGTAGGAATAAATAACTTAGCTCCCAAAGGGCTACTTTTTTAATAAAGCCTTTTCTCTTGAGTTATTTACTCTTAGAAAGTTTGTGATTTCCACAAAGATAATTTCTCATTACTATCGCCTAGGGACTTAAGCTACTATATTTTAAGCTACTTGTCTCTTCCGATGCTTGTTTGTTGCGTGACAGCTCTCTGATGAGTCTCCCTACCAGATGGTTTCTTAACAATGTCCCCAATCAACTGACGTTCCATGAGCACAATCACTCTGCCTCCTATGTGGTCCTACCATATTCTGTGTACACCCCTATAATTCCTTTGTTACTGAGGGTGGTTTTACAATACATTTTTAAATGGTTGGGGGCTGGGGCAAATCAAAGGAAGAAGAATATTTCGTGACATGCATGATAAGTATACTAAATTCAAAGGTTATTATCCATAAATAAGGGATTTTTTGGAACACAGCCACTCTCGTTCATTTAATTATTGTTCACATCTATCGTCCTGTGGTGGCGGAGCTGAGTGGTTGCAGTAGGGACTGTACTATTGGGCCCTTTGCTGAACAGGTTTCTCAGCCCCTAAACTAATTGATTCCCAGACTTTAAACTGGGAATGCTCCACCCAACTCCCTTTGCCAGATAATAAAATCATGACGAAGAGACAGGATTTGATCTTTATTTCTAAATAGAGTTTATTTTATTCCAATTATAAAAAGAAGTATATCCGTACTTTAGCAAAAATGTTCAACAGGAAAAGTAATTAAAAGAAGAGAATCCTCATGAGCCCATCTCACCAAATCCAGCTCTGATTATATTTTGTTCTATTTCCTTCTCATGGTTTTTGTTCTGAGTGTTTCACATGTTTTCTTTTCCAATTCAAAAATAACACCATCATTTTAAAAAATCATAGATTTGAACATGTAAAAGGCCATCCTATTCCCAACAGTGAAGGGTAACTATTTGGCTTTTTTATAATTGTCCTTTTGTGTTTTTCTATAAGTGCAGTTGTATTTTCAAAATATAAATCATCTTCATATATAGAATTTGGTTTTTTGATTCATAAAACTAAATCAGGGCACTTTTCATGTTTCTTTGTTTTTATATATTTATGGCCAAAAATGCATACTAAGATTTGTATATGTTTTTCCACTTACATGCCACAACTACGTGCCAGGGGAAAATATTTATTATGACCAAGCTATTCTGTTTCTCCAAAAATCTCCTAAATCTCACCAGATGTTTAAAAATTTCTATCTAAAACTCCCAACACTAAGAAACACATGTTGCTTCCTTCATTCTACCTAATCTAAAGATCTTTCGAAGGAAGAAGTGTCCTTAATCTCTCTTGGAAATGTATAGGTTTTTTAAAAAACGTTCAGCTTTGCCTGGGCTGGTGTGGCTTAGTGGACTGAGCACTGGCCTGCGATTCGAAAGGTCCTGGTCAGGGCACACACCTGGGTTGCGGGCCGGATCCCCAGTTGGGGGCTTGTGAGAGGCAACTGATGTTTCTCTCACACATCGGACTTTCTCTCCCTCTCCTTCTGTTCCCTTCTCTGTGAAAATAATAAATAAAATCTTTTTTAAATGTTCAGTTTTGACTCAGATTCACCCCTACATACCTGTCTGACTTCTTTCTGTTGCTACGTCCTGATTTTATTGTTGTTCAATTTAGTGCACCTGCTAAGGTAACCTGAGTGCCTAGATCAGTGTTTCTCAACACCAGCCATACACTAAAATCACCCAGGAAGATTTATAACATTCTGCTGCCTGGGTCCCGACTGGCAAAAATTCTGATTTAACTGGCCTGGGGTGGAGGCCCAGCATGTTAGTATGGGCTGCAGGTGATCGTAGTGCTCAGCCCAAGAGCGTTAGAGGAGTGCTGACCCAGGTCTAGGAACTCACTTCTTTGTTCACCATGAAACCCGTCTGTCATCTGGCTGCATATTCCCTCCTCCAAACACTCGTGTCTCACTCAGGCTATGGCTGGGGCCCTATTGGGGCAGTCACAAGGAAGCAGATTTGCGATGCAAATCATTCTAACGTCAGGATAGATTTAAATCGAGGGCACCTTCGCATATCATCCTTACCATCCCTCTTAACAGTGACAGCTGCCATTTCCTGAGCCACTGTCATGTGTCAGGGACTGTGCTACAGACGTACACACACTATCTCAGTTAGTCCTCATACCAACTCCTTCGTGTAAGTGTTGCAACTTTTTAAATGAGGAAGCTGAGGCTTAGAGAATCTTATGATCTGTGCTGCCCAGAACATCCCACTTTCTGATTTTCCTGCCATGGCCTTGTTCACAAAAGTTTGCAGCATGACCCTCATGTGACACATTTCTGTGCATCAGCCTGGCCCCAGAAATCTCAGCAACAGGAAGCACTTGGACTGCATTGCCGAGTTCTGACCACCAAAGGCAGAGAAGGCTGGAGTGAAGGAAGAAAACACAACAGAAAGAGCATCGATACCGAGGGCATCTCTTTAGAGAGAAGGGGCAACAAAGGTTAGCATGAGGGCTCCTAAGAATATTTTCTTAGGTGGGGTTACAAAAGAATTCCCATTAATTCAGAATTTGTTGACAAAACTTAAAAATTCTTTGTAGGCTCATAGCATAGTGTTTATCTGATGTCAGTTGTATTATGAATTAACACCCAATTTAAATTCTAGCTTTAGCTGCTATTTCTGTTTCACTCCTACTTCTAGCCCCAATTGCCTTCTAACTCAATGGTTCTTTAAACGAGTTACGTGGGCACTACTCCAAACAGATTCCCAGCGCTGTTTTCCCAGAGAGCCTGATGCAGGAACCCGGGGCATGGCAGGCTGAGTATTTACCTGGCGCACTCACCCGGTAGGCCCCAGCCGTGGTTTGCAGCTCAGCCTGCACTGTGTGGCTCGCTCATCCCTTTCCCGTGATCTCAGCAGCTGCTCCACACTTTTCCTCCTCTTTTCAAGTGACCATTTCCCCATCACTGTTAGCAGGTGTCACTTATTTATTACTGTATGACAAATTACCCCAAAATTTTGTGGCTTAAGACCACAGACATTTATGATGCCATAGTCTCTGGGAGTTAGGAATTCAGGAGTGGCTTGACTGGATGGTTCTGGCTTAGAATCACTTGTAAAGCTGCAGTCGAGCCGTTGGCTGGGGCTGCAGCCTCATCTAAAGTCTCAACTGAAGGGTGTCCTTCAAGCTCACTGGCGAGGCTATTGACAGGCCTCAGTTCCTTGTTGGCTGGAGACTGTTGGGTTGCTCTTCAAGTGGGTCTCTGCATAGAGTGCCTGAATGTCCCCACAAAATGGCAGCTGACTGTCCCAAGAGGGAGGGATCTGAGAGAGGAGAGAGAGCGTGCGTGACCCCACAATAGAAGCTACCTGATCTTGCAAGTTACATACCACAGTGTAGTCGTTTCCTAGGGCTGCTATCACAAGGTGCCAAACACCACGTGAGTTAAAACAACAGAATTATGTTGTGTTACAGCCCTGACCTGTGTGGCTCTGTTGGTTGGGTGTTGTCCCACAAAGCAAGGGGTCATCGGTTCGATTCCTGGTCAGGGCACATGTCTGGATTTTGGGGACTGGTCCCTGGTCAGGTACATACAGGAGGCAACCAACCAATGTTTTTTTCCCTCTTTCTCTCTTCCTTCCCTCCTCTTTATAAATAATAATTTTTATATATACATATATTTATATTTTTATATTTATAGTTCTGGAAGCTGGGAGTCCCAAACCAAAGTGTCAGCAGGGCCATGCTCCCTCTGACAGCCTGGTGGGGAGTGGGAAGGGGAGGTCGGGATCCTACCTTGCTTCTTCATAGTTTCTCATGCTTGCCAGCAATCCTCAGTTTTCCTGGCTCGTAGCTACATCACTGCAGTCACATGGCCGTCTCCTGAGTGTCTTCACCATCTTCTCTCTGCGCATGTCTCTCTTTGTTTGGATGTGTGTTCAAATTTCCCCTTCTTATAAGGACACCAGTCATATTGGATTAGGGACCACCCTAATGAACTCCTTTAACTTCATTGCCTCTGTAAAGACCCTATTTCCACTGGGACACATCCTGAGGGGTTAGACTTCAGTTCGGGAGGACACAGTCCAGCCTGGAGCCTGTGTATGTGCTCTCGGTCACACAGTCCACCCCCAGCACAACGTGGGAGAAAACTACACAGGCCGTGGGAAGACGAGGAGGAGACAACAGAGAGTCGCCTTCGAGGCTAACGACCCCGTCGCTCCTGCCTCACTAGATAAAGAAGTTGCCGGGCTGCCATCACCTCAGCCTCTCTCCCCGCCGTCCTCACAGCACCCTGTACCTTCGCTCAGCTTCTCTTTCTGGTCTGTCTTGGAGAGAGAAGTTCAATTTCTTTCCCAGGCTCTGGTTCTTCATGCCCCAGATTCCAGACCTTGCTCCACCAATTCTTTTTCTTTATCTATTTCAAGTCCCACCCTCTCCACTACCTTTTTAATCCTTAACTGCCAAACAAGCCTTCGCTTCCCTCTTTTCAAAGAAAAAAAAGCCTCCTCTTAACCTACGTCACTTATCAAACGGCTCCATTTCACCTTTCCTGAGCCAACACATTTTTTAACGGAGCAAGTAGACCACTGTCCGAGGTGCCCCTTTCTCAAGCTCTGGTTTATCTCCGCCAGCCTTCCACCCCGCCTCTCTGCTAAAACGGCTCTCAACGTTCATCATCAACCTAATTGCAAAATCCAGTGGCCTCTTTACCATCCACATCCCCCTTAATAAAAGCTGTCATTCATCTTTCTCTTACTGCACGCCAGGCACCGTGCAGGGGGCTTTGCATGAGTTAACCTATTCAGCCCTAATACAACTGGCTAAAGGCTGGCTATATTCTCCTTTTTTAAATTATTATTACTATGTTGAAGTCAAAGCTCCAAGTCCCACAAGCTGGAAGTGGTGGGACCTTGCGCTGAACCCAGTGAGAATGTCTCTTCTCACTCCGTGCTTGTAAAGGATTGTCTCTCCAAAGTTAGAGTTACCCAAAGCCAGGATCAAAAACCAGTATTGCCTTTTTTTAAGCCAGGAGAGAAAATTTCTCATCAGAGGTAGAAAACTGTAGCTACATTTGTGCCTCTGTGTTACGAAGGTGTGAGCAAGAATGTGAAAATGGATTCAGCATGAGCGATTACTAGTTAGAACCGAAGCATCTAGGGTGTTACAAGTGACATCCGCCAGCCAAGTCACACAGAGGAAGCAACTGAACCTGCCTGCTATGCGAGCAGGAGCTGGAATCAGAGACGGAAATAGGGCCGCCGTCAACAGTCAGTCTATGACGTCCAGCAAGGGGCTGGACCCTTCCAGGCCTCCGTTTCCTCCTGTGAGAAACGGGTCAATAACAGTACCTAATACACAGGGCATTGTGAGGTTGGAGTGAGGCAATGCACGTCACGTGTCTGACCCAGTGCCTGGGCTGCTCAACAAGTTTCGGCTACAAGGAGTGCCACAGGTCGCTGGTCTCTCCATTCAGAAAGGACAAAAATTGCTGTGACTAAGAGAAACCAGACAGTGACTTAAAGAATGTGGAAGTTTCTTTTCTGGTCTTTGACTTCCCATCAGGCTCCACGTTTCTGTGGCTCTGGATTCCTAGGAGTATCTCAGCACGGGTTCATCCAAAGCCATGCAGAGCTCAATGGGATGACCTAATCACAGCAGCAGAACACCTTGCTCCAGTTCTCCTTAACCTAGGCTGTGGCCATGTGAATCCAATGCTCAATACCCAAGATCTTAAAAAAGAAGATTTTGTTGATGTTTATTTGAGGTACAATAATCAGGAAGAAGTGCACGGTAGGGCTTGTCATTCCCTTCCACAACTGTCTACCCAAGAGTGAGCCTTTTCTCCTGGACTCAACTTGACCTATTTGTGGGTACTCTGACCTATTAGCAGCCAGGAAATCAAGTGGTCTTCACTGGATTGGTCCTGTGTGCCCTGACCCTAGTTACTGTATCAGGGGAGGAATAATTTCCAGGACTGGGGCTGATCTGGGGGCGTCTCTCTCTGGGGGGCGTGTACCCCAGCACATTGGCTCTGTTATGAATTGGTGTGGCAAGTTCAGGCTTTCAAGGCTTCCCTCTTGATACTGGAGGGGAAAAGAGCCCAGTAGTTGGTCAGTCCCCAGCTCCTGACAGCTTGCGGGGTGGGTAGGTATAGAGAAAAACAAGCATTGGGCGGGGGGGGGGGGGTGACTCTTGGATAGACATGGCCCTTTTCCGGTTCTTTCTCTTAGAAACCCCTTGAATGGTTTGGTCTTCGCAATGTCTCAGGAATATAATCTCCCTTTCTCCTCCCTGTTTTGTTTTTTTGTTTGCTCGCTTTGTTTTTGTTTTTCATTTCCTTGGCTCTCTCCCTTGCTGCAGCCTGGCTTTCCCTGGCTCTCGATCCACAGCAAAGACGATGTCTCCATCATGTCAGCCAGCTTTCATCTCCTCCATCCAAAAGGAGATCCCAGAATGAGAGTGAAATCTCTTCGTTGCAATTCCAAATGCCCTGGAGTGGAAAATCTGATTCGCCCAATCTGGGCGAGGTGTCTGTCTTGGTCCAATCAGAGGAGATGAGGAGAACAGTGTAAACGTGGATGTTGCAGAACCCGCCTCATAGGTGAGGATGAAGTTTAAGAGGGTCATTGTAAACTATGCTGACACTCCAAATGTTGAGCAAATGGCAGCCCAACTTCAAAATGGCCCAGTGTGCCCTAGATCCAATTTACAACCACCCACCACCTTCCTAACACCGAAGGCCAAACCGGCTTTTCTGTCTTCCTCTATGAGGCTCTGTTTTGGCAAAGCCACCTTATCTGCCTGAGTCATGCCTGTTTTCCTCATTACGTCCAACTTATTGGAAGATACCCTACTAACTACCCACTGTGCAAGGGATTTCACAGGTTTATGTCACATGACCTTCTTGATAACCATAAGATCGGTATTCCTCACCCTCTTTTATGGAAGAGAAAATACGTTCCAAAGGTCTAGTTCCCAAGTTCAGTAACTATTAGGGACCATGAGGGATTCCAACCCAAGCCTGTCTGAACTCAAAGCTCATATGCTCTTTCCACAGCCAAGGCCAATTCCTGTATGGAATGGAGGGGTGCAAAGAGTTAAGTCATGTGCCTTGGAAAGTGGACGCTGAATGTGAAACTGAGGTTCGGCTGAAGGACTCAGACCCTGTGGGCATCCTGCTTAGCGTCTGAGCTCTGACCCTGGCGGCCCACAGCCCTAGCTCAGCACACCACCGCTCTGACTCAAGCTACCCCAGGAGAAGGGGCTGACAAGGAGCACAAGGAGCAGAGTAACCAGATGGCAGCGACAGGGCTCGAGATTCTGTACGGCGATTCGTCTGCTGAGTCTCAAAGCAGTTTTCTTGTGCACGACCTGTCCCAGGGAGGTTTCAAAGGTTACCTGACTGTGGGGTAGTGGCCAATAGTAGCAACAGCTCAGGTTTATTGAGCACTTACTCTTCCTGGCCTTGTGCTCAGAACTCCATGCCCATCGGATCACTTAGACCTCAAAGCAAAACAAGTTGGCATCAGCAGAGTCTGAGGCCCAGACAGTCATTTCCAAAGGGCACCTGATGAGCAAACATTTGAACTCTGGCCATTTGTCTCAAAAGAGCTCAAACTTTTACTACCCTGACAAAGAAATCAATACTAGATGGGTATTGATGGGTATTTCTTCTATGCCCAGAAGAAAATCTTCAGGACATACCCGGAGAGGTTTAAGAAAAGAACATGTCACTGGAGAGGGAGGGCGAGGCCAGGGAGGCTGCCTCCCACCACAGGGCAGCCAGCCAGCACAGTGCTGGAGGCAGCACAGGCTGAGAGGGGTCACAAAAAGCACCCGGAGGAGCTGCAGCAGCTTCCCCCTCCTCGCCAGTCGCCAGTCGGGCCGCGGGCATCTTCACACCAAGGCCTAAGCTGCCGCAGCTGCTCTGCCTGGCCCCTCTGCCTGTGAGGGCCTGGGGTCCGTGAACCCTGGAGGACACACCAAGGCTTTCTCAGGGATATCTGGGCAATTAATTCTATTTCCAGGGACCCAGCTGCCACTCTGGATCCCTGTCTTGGTCAATGTCGTCATGAAGGACAGGCTGCGTTTTTCAGGAACCCTGGTTCACAGGGTAGGTGGAGTGAGGCAGTCACGGATAAGAGAGTAATAAGGACTCAAAAGGAGTGAGGTGCATGGCCTTCCCCAAGCCTCTTAGACACATTGCTTGAGGTTCTGTTAGAAGTTCAAGTCTGGCTACCACGGGGGGCTAGGAGGTGAACTCAGAAGCTGGTTCCTGACTGCAAAGTCAAGGCACGTGTGGAATGTTGCATCCCCGAACCCTCCTCCCAAGCTCTGCACCATCGCTGGTGATTCAGGTGCCTCATTTCTAGTGACCTGCACGACTCAGAACCTCAGGCAAAAATGGGATGGTCCATTCTCACAGAAAAGATTTCAAGTAGCAGAGTTCCTCCTAGCCTCTGATTGCAGAAAGCAGGGTTTCTCAGCCCTGTCATTGATGATGAATAACCCCAGCAGGTTTATGGTTCCAAGGCATAACACGTGTGAAGTGCAGTAATATATGCAAAGTGCCTGGTGCACAATAAGGATACATGGCAGCTGCTCTTATTAGCGAGCACTCGTCTCAGTGTTAGTATTCCTCATCGAGGTTTCCTGCAACACCGTTCCTTTCTTTCTGCTTCAGGGGCTGCAGCCAGTTAAAAGTTGGACTGTTTCTAATTTGACACTTGGCCCTCAGTAGAGCGCTCCTCACGGAAGCATCTCAAGGTCCTGGGCCAGGAGGCCCAGCGTCCCCAGAGGGTCCCTTTCCATCCATGCCCACTGCTTTCCCTACCACAAATGCTGGCTCTGCTCGGCCAGGGCTTCACATCTGCACTGGGTTTTGTTTTCCATGTACAATTTATCTAAAGGCTCCTAGAGGAAAAGAACCTAATTTCATCACAAGTCAACTACCTATTCTTTTTAATCCTCATCCAAGGATATGTTTTATTGGTTTTATAGAGAGAGGAAGGGGAAGGGAGAGGGAGAAAGAGACAGAAACATCGTTGTTAGAGGGGAACATCGATCCGCTGCCCCATGATTGTGCTCTGGCCAGGGATCAACCCCACAGCCTAGGTGTGTGCCCTGACTGGGGATGGAACCGGCAACCTTTTGGTGTTCAGGACAACGCTCCAACCAACTGAGCCACCCAGCCAGGTCCAAACAGCTATTTCAATCCTGCTGCTCTAGATCAGGACTATCTGCCCAAAGTGGCACTTACACGCACACACCGGTACACACACGCACCACACACACACACTCACACACATACACACGGTACTCCCCAGGTGCTGCTGGGTGTCTTGTTTCCTTTGCACCACACCCGGTCTGCACTCCACCGCCGCCACCCTCCTCCACACCCAAGGAAGCGAGGAAGCGGTGTGTCTTCGGGCCCTTCCCCCAGGACCTGCCTTCCTCAGACTGGTTTTCCCAGCTGCACCGCCCAGCCTCTGTGCGCCCCACTCAGCGGTGCTTCCTGCTTTCAAGTGCAACAATACTGGACTTATAAAATAAAAACGTATATTTTTTACGTGCTTTGATTGCTTTTAAACAAATTGTTTACCTCTCTATTTGCATCTCGTAGGGGAAAAGTAAACAGAGATAAGCAAGAAGAATCCAAATGTCACCAAAAGCAGACCCCACACACATCACCAGCGTGTAGTCATATTTCCCGGCCTTCTTCCTGTGCACAGATTCTGCTGTCAGATTCCAAATTAGGATCACCCTGTTGGCAGTATTATAACTTTTTTTCCCACTTAGCAAAACATACCCCAACATCTTAGTCAAATAGATTTCTTTGTTTCAATCCTCACCCAATGATATGTTTATTAATTTTAGAGATTGAGAAAGAGAGGGAGAGAAACATCAGTGTGAGAGAGAAACATCGATCAGTGGCCTCCTGTACACACCCCAACTGGGAATCAAACCCACAACCTAGGTATGTGCCCTGACCAGGAATTGAACCCACAGCCTTTTGGTGTATGGGCCGACACTCCAACCAACTAAGCCACCCAGGCAGGACTCCCCTAGTCAGATTTTTACAAATAGGTTGTAGTTTGCCCTTACACTCCAGCCTTAGTTTTCTGCCACCACACCCCAGCATTGGGGATTAATGAATACTCAAGGTCAGTGGAGACAAGTAGCCAGCCTGGAGCAGAAGACCAATCAGGAGATCTAGGGCAGGGGGCCTGCCCTCCCTCTAGAAAAGCTATTGTAAGGTGAGCAGGGCAGGTGGAGGAGGATGCAGAGAGGGAGCCAGCCATTGTGCACAGCCACCTGGTCCCCTTCTGGGGGAGACGCAGGTGCCCAGGTGCTCGCCTGCCCTGTCCCTGGCTCAGGCTGAGGGCACACCACCTGTCATTGTAGCTGGGCCCTCCGGGAGGATCCTTGTCTGCACCCACCAGACAAAGGCCATGCCTGGGTGTCTGAAGGATGCTTGGTGATAGAGACAGGGTGGAAAAGCTTCCCCAGGGAGCATTTTCCACTTGCCCCTGCCTCAGGCACCCTCTGTCCACCTCCACCCTGAGCGTATGTGGTGGCAGAGGACCCCAGAGCTGCAGTGAACTATGGGGCCCCCAGGCCAGCAGACGTCAAACAAACAAACAAAGGATCGATCACTTACTTACACAGAGAACTAAAACCTCTGCCTTACAAGCTTTTTTTGTTTTGTTTTTCTCTTTCATCTTTCAATTGTACAGTATTTAGAAACCAAAATAAATAAACTCTAATATTTGGTATAAGACCAAAGTTTTCACTGCTAACAAAGCCTAAAAATTTGTATTTGGGGGCTTGTTTAAAAGCATCTGGAGATCTGCCTTCAGACCTGTTGGCTATGGGGTTTGAACAAGTCCCCACCCTCCCCCAGCACCCCACTGGTCTGGCTGTGGGGAATTTGAACTCAGGACCCTCAGTGACAGACCCACAGAATGTCAGATCTTCTAGCCCAGAGGGCTTCAAACTGTGGGTCTTGAAATCATGTTATTTTTAATGAACTAGAATAGAAGAGGGAAAAACAAAAGACATGAGAGGAGAATCTGGCTATCAGAGCACACCGAGAGTCCTGGGTGAGATGCGTCCTACGGTGAAGTGCATCAGAAAACCAACCCACCCCTGCCCGTGTAGCTCAGCTGGTTGGTGTCATTCCCCAAAGCAAAAGGTCACAGGTTTGAATCCAGGTCAGGGAATGCTTGGGTTGTGAGTTCAGTCCCCAGTCGGGGTGCGTACAGAAGACAGCAAATCGATGTTTCTCTCTCACATCGGTATTTCTTGCCCTATATTTCCCATCCCTTCCCTTCTCTCTAAAAATCAAAGTAATATAATAATTAAAAAACTTTTCTAGAGTCTCAAAAGTTGCTAAACTAACCTAATCCTCACATTTTACAGATAAAGAGATTAAGGACCAGAGAGGAAAAGAGACTGACTCAAAGTCACACAAGCAATCTAGTGAGAGAGCAAAGAGGAGAATGTGCCGTCCCTGACCCAGGCTACCCACCTCGCCTAAGGGCTGCAATCACTGACCATAACTGTGGCCAAACCAGGCTCAACTTAGTATGCATGAATTATTAGAAGGGAACCAGCCACTGAAAAGCTGAAAGAACAGTACAAAGAACATCCATGTTCCTTCTACTTAGAGTCAACAATTGTTGACAATCTGCCACATTAGTTTTATTAACTGATTGATGTGTGCGTGTATGTGTGAGTGTGTGTTTGGCTTAACCACTTGAAAGTAAGTTGCATAATCATGACATTCACCCCTAAACACTTTAGCATATATCTCCCAAAGACATTTTTTGATGTAACCACAGTGCCATTGTCACACAAGAAAATGAACATTTTCCTGCATGTTCATGCCACAACAGCTTCACAAACCCAGGCCTTATTCAAATGTCTGCAATTGTCCAAAAAATGGCTTCCAGAATTGCCTTTCCTCCCAACACAGGAACCAATCAAACACCACACGTTACATTTGATTGTTTGTATCTCTTCAGGCACCACCTGTCAGCTGCTTCCTTGAAGAGGGAGCAGGGTCCAAGGGCCTCCAGCTGCCCTCTCAACCACCCCTACCCCACACATCCACCACAGTGTGCCTTCCTTGTTTTAGCTACTGCGAATTTCTAAAACATTAGACATACTGATGTTTAAATGAGTGCGAAAATCAGTTTCTAACAGCACACAGAAAGAACCTGGGCGTGTTCTAAGTTTTCAGGTTCTCTCTCTAGGGGATCTGGATCTGCAGTTAAGCTCTGCTGCTATCTAGCAACATGACCTTGGCAAGCCCATAGGACAACCAGTAACTATCAGATGAGTGAATGAACGAATGAATGAATGAACAAAAAAATGAACGGATCCAACAATTTGTTTCACTGCTCTGGATTTACCTCTATAAGAAAAAAAAAATTCAGAGGATCTAGTCCAGACCTCATACCTCTTATTATAAATTCCTGGTTCTGGAACACACAAACACACAAGTTATTGGATATGGACCTCTCGTCTTTCATCGAAGAATCCCCTACTCCTTAACATTGTCTTTTACTGAGACGTCTTCTTCCCCCCGCCGGAAATGAGCTCCCAACTGTATGCTTAGTGCGCCACCTGGTGGCCATGCTGCATTGGCGCAGTCTCTCTCAGTCTAAATGACGTAAGGTCCTACACGTCAGAAAGTTCTTCAAACGTTCTGAAACAGGTGTTGCTCCTCGTTACCAAATCCATTTTCATTGCCTGACAACCATTTTATGAACCTAAACTCATTTCTAAACTTCACCAGGGTGTTTATTTTAATTTGAAAGTGGACCATGTGCCCAAACAACAAACTACCCAAATAGAACAAGTAAGAACAGAGCTTAGCACTAAAATGAGGTAAACGCATTTGCAAAGTCGATGTGGTGTGTGTTTATGACAGTGCAGGGGAGCGTCTGAGCACAGGGCAAGCAACGACAGACAAAAATTCGGGGAGAACTAGCTGAGTCAACAATTGTAATTTAAAATATTACCACGCTCCTCTATAGTTAAACAGAGATATTGAGGACCAGAGCAATATCATTAATAAGGCTGAGATATTAGCTGTATATAACACTCTGTACCTGGAAAAAATGGAATCCACATTCTTTTTGAGATAGGCAACACTCAGAATATAATAAGCCATAAGGAAAACCTCTACAAATGTTAAAGGATCCTTACCATTCAGACTACATTCTTTGATACTAAAGCAATAAAATTGGAAATTTATTACACAAGTAGAGTTTTAAACAAAATATTAGGATAGGCAAAGATCTTTGAAATATTTAGGAGGATAGAAATTATCTCAAAAGCTCTAGAAAGACTTTGGTGGCCTAGGAGAATAGGAATACCATCTTATGGATTCCCAACTGGCTAAGGCCAAATGCACAAAAGATTTGAACAGGCATTTAAGCAAAACAAAACAAAACAAAACCAAAAAAAGACAAATGAATGACAAAGAAAGACCTGAAAAGATGTTCCACATCAGTAGTCAAAAATGGAAATAACCCAAATGTCCTCCAACTGGTGAATGAATAAACAAGTGGTACATCTTCCCAGATGGTGGCTCAGTTGATTGGGCACCATCCAGGAAAACGAGAGATCGCAGGTTTGATTCCCAGTCAGGGCACATGCCTGGGTTGCAGGTTCCATCCCCAGCTGGGGTGCATTTGAGAGGCAACTGATCAATGTTTCTCTCTCACACCGATGTTTCTCTCATTTTTTCTCTGCCCTTCCCCTCTCTCAAAATAAATAAAATGTTTTAAAAAATGATACATCCACACAACAGATTCTATTTAGCAATAAAAAATGGCTTACTGATACATGGCACGACATGGACAAAAATCAACTGCATTATGCTAAGTAAAAGAAGCCAGACTCAAAAGCTACATAATGTGTGATTCTACAGGGTCCAGCACAAATAATGCACCTCTTTACTACACAATCTTTTATGACAAAATCATAAGCATGTAATTCTCTAACATAACAATATCACACTCAAGTACACCAAATGATATATGAGGTGAAATGTTCAAATTAAAAGTATAAATTATCACACCCATATTATTATCCTACCAACCACACTCAAGCAGGCCTTACTTCTGCCAGACCCTGTATTTATGACATTCTGTAAAAAGCAAAACTGCAATATAAAGACAGAAAACTGATCTTTGGTTGCCCAGTGCTGGTTTGGAGGAGGGCTGGCTCCAAAGGAACTGGGGACCGGGTGATGGGATGGTTCCGTGTGCTGACCACGGTGGTGGTTACATGATTGCAAGTGTCAGCACTAAACCTGCAAAGGGTGAACTTTACTATATGTAAGTTACGTGTTAATAAACCTGACACAAGCAAATAAAACTAATGAAACAGACAAACTTCTGGTGCAAGTGATCAAGCAAAAAGAGAAAGTCATATAAGAAAAGGATTTGGGAGGTTAAGAAGTATAAAAGAGGACATGGTTACAGATAATAAAATGTTAAAGGTCAAGACAATATTTGGAACCACTTTATACAAGTGAATTAAAACATTAAAATAGATAACTTTATAGGAAATCACCAAAAGTGTCCCCATACAATGGAAAATCTAGCTAAAGCAATAATCATTCAGGAAGTTTCACTGGTAATCAAAAGTCTCTCCCACCAAAGGACACTAGGCGCGTACAGTTGTACAGGACCGTTTTATCCAACTGTTAAAAAAACTAATAAACTCTAGATTCTGCAAACCCTTTCAGACAACCAAAGAGGGGAGCTGTGCATTTCATTTTATGGGGTCCACATAGTTCTTATAGCAAACAAGGACAAAAAAGAAAATTTTAGACAGTTCTCACTTATGAACGTAAAAGCATAAGTTAAAAGCAGCAGTGGATTTTGAAACACACAAGCACATGTGGCCGCATGCTTTACTATGACCAAGCAGAGGTTAGCAAGGATACAGGAATGGTTCCATAGCAATAAATTCTATCCATACTCAACAGTCCTATACACCGCATTAACAGGCTGAAAAAAAGTATGTTAGCATCTCGATAGATGCAGAAAAGTACTTGATAAAGTCAAACACCGGTTCATTGTTACCAACACTCAGCACACTAGGAATGAAAAGCCCGTTTCTTCACCGCGTTGGCGCCCACAGCCAAAGACTACAAGGGGCCTACCTACAGTCACACAGATTGGGTTCCCTGGTACTTGTGGCCACAAGAGAGATTGCACACCTCGCTGAAAAGGTGCTACCAGGGGCTTGTGGTAGAAGTCAGGCACGTGTTAACTATTTTGGGGAAGTTTCAAGGCAGCATGTTTTATTCCAAGTGCCACCAGAAAGTGGGGGACGCTCTGTGATTGGATAGTTTCGTTTTTTCTAGGAAGTCCTCTGGCCTTGGCCTCTGTCTGCTGCACGGTCTGTACCCCTGGTCACTGTGACACCTTCAGCATGCTTTAAAACCTCCTAGGTGACCCCTCCACCTAAGGACAACATTTAAAGCCGTAAGAATGGCCCTCGGAGCCACTAATCAGAGCCAGTCTCCAGGCCCATGGCACTTAGTAGCATGCCCTGCCCCCATACACCCTTGCCAAACCACACTGAACTCCCCTGGCACTGCAGCCCCTTTCACGGTTCTAGGCCACTGTTCCTCACACTTTTAGCTCAGCCCGGAAGGCCTCCCCTTTCTGCCTGGCAAACCCCCCGTTGCTGCGAGACCCAGCTCGAATGTCACTTGCTCTGCAAAGTCTCCAGCCAACTGTTCTGCACCCCCAACCCTGTATCCTCTCCCTCCTCATCATTCCTGCACCCTTATTTCCTCTCTCCTGCCCTTCCCTCGTCCTTCTTCCCCACTTCGGTGACATACTGAGTCTCTGGGCCAGCCCTGCCAGGTGCTGAGGAACCACGGGTGAAGCAGGAGGCCACATCAGAGACGAAATTATTAAAGAGCCACACGTGAGACCCTCAAGGATGGAGCAGAGTCCGTGGATTCAGCTCCGCCGGCCCAGTCCCCAGCACAGCCCAGGCACTTTGCAGGTGCTCAGGGAACTTCTGTGGTCACAACAGGAAGGTACTGCGGTTGAAAGGTGTCCCCACAAAAGACAAGTCCTAACCCCCAGCACCTGTGGATGCGACCTCACTTGGAATCAGGTCTTTGCAGATGTAATCAAGTTAAGATGAGGCCGTCCTGGATTGGCCAGATCTTAATCTGGTGACCGGTGCCCTCCAAAGAGAGGGAAATTTGGACACAGACACACAGGGAGGACCACCATGTAAAGATGGAGGCAGAGATTGGAATGATGCCTACAAGCCAACAAACGACAAGGATTGCTGGCAGCCACCGGAGGGTGGGAGAGGCAAGGAAAATTGTCCCCCAAGCCTTCAGAGACCCACTCACACCTGAATTTTGGACTTCTAGAGTCCAGAACTGTGAGGGGATACATTTCTGCAGTTTTAAACCACCTAGTTAGTGGTACTTTGTTACGGCAACCCTAGGAAACTATTTCAGTGTCCAAGACTCATTGCTCATAAACTCCTGGGTCGCATTTCTACAGTGCTCCAACTCCGGAGGCTGAAGCTGCCAAAACCACTGCAGGCTGGATCTCAACGTTCTGGTCCAATCCCATCCACCTGGCCTAAAACCTCCCCTCATCCGACACTAGATGGCGCCAGCGGGCTGAGCCATCCGGCTCCGTGGGCTCCGGGGTAGGCAAAAGGAGCTGATGGTGGGGAGTCTCACCTATGGGCTGAACACCCAAATCCAAGACAAGGATGGGACATCAAGTTTGTTAAGTGCTTCCCAGAGAAGTGCCTTTTGTGCTGTCAGAGTGAGGAAATCGGATCCACTCCCCTGCAAACTGTCCTGCAAACAATCCCTGATGGCCCTTTGCAGCCTCAGAGTTTGAGTTTCTGGGGCAAGAAATCAGAGGAGGCAGACTGCAGCCTCCCAGCTTCTGCCCTCACAGGCTGGCTGTGCTTCGGATCTTCACGTTCCCCCACACGTGCCTGTGGACATCCAGCCACTCTCTTTTCACCCCAGATGCAGCTCCCTGAAACAGACGCTGGTGCTCCCCACCGTCCAGTGCGATGGCCCTTCCCTGGGTCCTGGTCCCTCAGCCCACACCCCTCCATGATTACTTAGGTTATTTTCAAATTCTGGCTGTATTAGACAATTGCAATGAATGGCTTGTACACGCAGGATATTTCACATATGCAAGGGCATCTGTAGGGGAGGTTCCTGAAAGAATTTCTAGGTCAATGGGTGCATCGTAGTATTTTTAAGTGAATAATTTTATTTAGGAACAATCACAAAGTTGCAGAAAGTTTTCTGAACCTTTTGAGTGTTTGTTGCCCGGTCCCCTTCAAATACAGTATTTCCAATAAACAAGAACGTTCTCCCACAGAGCCACAATATAACCTACAACTCAAGGCATTAACAGGGAAGGATACATTTCTGCCATCCAGTCCTCACACACCATTCAAGTTTTGCTAACTGTTGCAATAAATAACATCTTTCATGACAAAAGGATCCAGTTCAGAATATTGCCTTGCATTTCCCCTTGTTTCTCTTTAATCTCCTTCAGTCTGAAACAATTCAGTCTTTCCTTGACTTTCCTGACCTTGACATTTTGAAGATTAAGGCCAGTTCTTTTGTAAAATAGTACTGTTTGGGTTGTGTCATTTTCTTCTTTTTTTCTATTTGATTGTTCTTCACTTTATTGCACTTTGCAGATATTTCATTTTTTACAAATTGAAGGTAAGACTCTCTACCACAAAAAGATTTTCTCTCTCTGAAGGCTCAGATGATAGTTAGCATTTTTAGCAATAAAGTATTTTGAATTAAGGTATATACATTATTTTAGTCATAATGTTACTGCACACTTAATAGACTACTGTATAGTGTAAATACAACTTTTAAATGAACTGGGAAGCCAAACATTTATGTGACTTACTTTATTGCAGTATTTATTTTTTTTAATGTATAATCTTTATTGTATTTTTTCCATTACCATTTAGTCCCCTTACCCTTCCCTGCCCCCAGGTGTTGTCATTTTTTTGTTTAGACTTACTTTGCATTTCGGTGGAAATATCGTGGAAGTGATGCTGGGTTCTCTCATTGCATTTTATCAGGCGGTGCATGATTTTGGTTTGTCCCTCTTGGTTAAAACAATGCCTACCAGGCTTCCCCACTGTAAATGTTGTCTATATGGACTCCTGGTCTCTTACTTTATTCAATGAATTAGAACCCATTAGCATCCCTGTTTTCATGCTCAAATTGTTCCTGATTTGGCCAGGAAAGCCCGCTCAAGTGGGGGTCCTTTGGGCAAGAACCCATCACTCTTTGAGTACTTTCTTGCTTTCTGACACAACAAAACATTCCTGGCTGCTCTTGGAATCTTCCTGCCTTGGCTCTAGAAGTCAGCCATTTCTCCAAAGAGTTCTGCTTCCTTTTAGTGGAAAGAAGTATTTAAAAGCCAAGATCTGAACTCTCTGTGAGCTCACTGCTATTGAAGTGTCACTGCCCCCACACCCTCTGCCAAGAGCTCCGGAATAGCTGAGCGTGTGTGTCTCTATGCAGAGTGGTTTATGCAGAGTGGACATCATGCCTTCACACCAATCCCTGCACTCCCTGTCCGACCCTGCAGGGTCCGTCTGCTTGTTTTGTTTCCCTTCCTGAGTCTGAAGCTCAGCGCCCCCTTCAGGGCTTTACACAGAATTGTTCAGTAAGAGAAGGGAAGAGGAACTCCGTTGTACTTTGATGGTTGTTGCCAAATTGCCCTCCATAGAGAATGTAGCAGTTTACACTCCCACTAGATATTTTAAAGCTTTTTCTTTTGCCAACGTGATAAGTGAAAAACATTATTCCTGATGTTTAAACGTATTACTATCATTGTAAGATTGCTTTATTACTTTTTAATGTTTCTCATGAAGACAGGGAAGAAACTTGACAAGGAAAGAGTGTTGCCACTGGGTTAAATACTGCCCTTCCACTTCTGCCCTAAAGGAAAATACTAACAGCGAGTGAAACAACCTGTCCACATTGGAACGCTGCTGGGCTCTTGCCGGTAGAAACTGGGTTGCAAGACATGGGCGTCACTTCTGACATCTGTCCCAAAGAGCAGGGGAATTGCCCTTGTGCGGGGGACTCGAGCCACCCACGTGATTCTGAGGATGCCCCCTGCATCAGGGGACAGGAGCTGGTGGGCTGCAACCGGAAGGTCAGCTGCACTCAGTGCTCTGCTTTTGCAGGAAACAGACTTTGGGACAGGAAGTCCCTGAACCCTTGTCTTTGGGTCTCCTGAAATTTCTTTGTTGTGATTAAAATACTTAAAGTTTAGGCAACCCAGAGAAGAAAGGCATTTCTAATTTTGGCAGATCTTAAAACAATTGTGTATGAGGTTGACATTGCCCATCTGTGACCTTTTCACTGACCTGCAAAAATGGCCATTTCATATGATGCATAGTTTTACATGCTGGCGCTTTTGTTCCTGTAGTTGTCTGTAGCCTAAAAAAGTTCTCTTCTTCACACTTCCCACCCCACAGCTCCTTGCTCACCCACCTCCCAGTTCATGCTGGTGCTTCACGAGAGCTTTGTCTTTCTAAATTCTGCCTTAAGTGTCAGGTGGTTGTTAGCACTCCCTTTCCCACACTCATCTGCAAAGCTCTTCCAGGGCAAACACTGAGTCTCCTTCCTACACTGCAGGGCCCCGGACCTAAAAAAAAACAATTCTCGTTGTTGAATGAATTAGCGAATGAATTAGCGAATGAATGCATGAAGAAATGATTGCAGCAGGAGTGGGGAGGGTCATTCCACAGGAAGGCTATAGATCCAAGAGTTCCTGCATCTCTTCCGAGCCCAGATGCTTAAGGGACTCAAGGGATCACCCAGAAGCCACAGCAGCCCCATGCTAGGTGCGTTTGGGTTGAGCCTTCCTTCTCACACACACACACACACACACACACACACGCACGCACGCACGCACACTGTCTCTCTCTCTCTCTCTCTCTCTCACACACACACACACACGCACACACACAGATGTTTAGCCCCCGCCAACAGGCTTACCCTGCAAACAGGCTGCCTTTGCTGGAGGCGGTCCAGGCTGCTTGCTTCCCTGGTGAGGCAGTGCTGGGGAAGTCCACGCTTGCCCAACCTCCTGCGATGCTCTGCCAAGCTGAGAATCATTTCCTACCCCAGTCTCAGAGATAATTCAAGCTGCCCTGGACGAGCCACTCAGGACATTCCTACGTTGTGAAATTTCCTTTTCTAGGGATGCTGAGTGTCATGGGAAATATGAAATGTCAAACAGCTGTTCCCCCCTTGGTGTGGGAGGGGACGGTCCCTGAGCCCTGTAATGACCACAATGCCCCCCGCTCCCAGCCAGGAGCTGGGAGGAGGCACCCAGGCCTGTCCCGGGAATGCAGCATGTCTCACCCCAGGTTCAGATTAACTCCTTGCCTCAGGAATTTTCATTGAAACTCCATATGTACGGAAAAGTCAAAACTGTGATTCCCCTTCTAAATTAAATAATCCATGTATTTTATACATTTTAGATTCCAGTTTTAGAGGAGAAAGCACAGTTTTGACGTGTCCTCTCAAACAGGGATATCTTGGACCTCAAACTTGGACAGTTTTTAATAGGGCACCAGCCACTTTCTCAGGCCCTCTTTCCCAGAGCGGGCTGGACCCCATGGAGCATGACTGACCCTAATTGTTCTATGAGCCTTTATCCTCAGGACTAGAAAATTGCTGGAAGTGCCCTGAAGGCGCAGAGGCTCCGGGAACTGACCGGCCCTGTGCCCAGAGAGAACACCAAAGCCCACGCAGCCCAACCGCAAGATCCCGCCCCACGGCCGCCCCACTACCTGACAAAGAGCCCTAACCCCTGAGCGCCCCCACACAGGTGCGGTTTTCCGCTCCGAGCCCTTTCCCTCCCTTGGGAAAGTGAGAAGAAGAAACTGTGCTGTCTGCACTCCTCCGTGACCTCTTTCACGGCCCGCAGCACTGACTGCCCTAACCGTTTCAACATGCCTTTGTCATAAAGAGTACGCAAACATATATTTTAAAAATAAAACAACTGTGAATCAAAACAGTATCTTTTTCTGTCTACTGCACACACCCTGACCAGGGACCCAACCCGCAAACCTTTGGTACAAGGGACCATGCTCCAACCCGCTGAGCCACCCAGCCAGTGCCCCACACGGTATTTTTTTTAAGTTGGTAATTGCCAATGCTGGTGAGGTTGTGGGAACATGAACCTTGCCAATGAGAATGTAATTTGGAATAATTTTCGCTGTGGGCAATTTGAGGTATATCAAAAGGCCCTAACATGTGCATTTCTTTTGATCCAGCAATTTCATTTCCAGTCATTGATCCTAAGAAAATAACTTAAAATGCTATCAAACCATTGGTCTTAAGAATTAAAAAAATGGCAACCCGAAAGTCCAAACAACTAGTGTGATAGAACATTTTGCAGCCCCTGCAGTGATGTTTTGTGGGATTATAATAGACTGTGAAGTTTAAAAACCAAAACACTATGAAAAAGTGGTCCTTGCAAAGAGGAAAATACATATAGTCATGAAGAACAAGAACAGCACTGCCAGTAGGAGCTGGTATTGCCAGTGATTTGAATTTTCTTCCTATTGAGATAAAAATGTATTACCTTGGCGCATTTAAAGGTACTGTTAAGTAATCTGAGGAAGACCCTGAGAGGTGGTTACTACTTTTGTTGCTGTCTAGGGGGTCTCAACTTTCCAAGCCAGGAGACAGGGCTCAGCAGCAGGGCAGGAAACTCCCCCCGACCCACCTTTCCCAGCCTGAGGCCAACACTTCAGAGATGGCCCTTCCCCCAGCAGCTCTGCAGGTTTTGTGGGCTTTGTCATCTTCGGTCCTACCCGCCACCTGCCTCCAGAGCAAGGCAACAGCACCCCCACTCCGTGCTGACCCCGGTTGACATGTCTCCCCTCCGCAGCATTCCTTACCTGGCGGGATACGTCTCTGCCCGTTTCTACCTGAAGCTTGCTGCTTAGAGAGACTCTCAGAAAGGCAGGAGGGAGGCGGTGAGAGCCTCAGGAGGCAGGCAGGGTCTGGTAGGGCAGGAAAGGGGCAGCGAAGGGAATCGTTTTAGCAGTACTACCTGGGTTTGAGTTAAATCTGCTCTCCCTTGAGCGAGTTAGCACTTGCCTTCTGCCTTGGTCTCCTTACGCGTGGCCTGGGGCTGCCGGCGGGGGTAACGGCCCTGCTCCTAGAGTTGCTGTGTGGATTCCACACTAAGTGCTTTCGCCCTCCCTGCCGGGTACATTGTAGTGTCTTTGAAGGATAAGCTATTATCCCCATTTAAGAGTTGGAGCAACACTCTTCCTTTACCCTCCTTGCAACTTACTGAGGGCAATGCACGTCTGTGTGGGCCCCCCTGTGGACTGGCAGTGTTGAGGTAAAGACTAAAAAGTTTCCCCACCCCACACAGTGTGTTAGAAAAACGCAGCCTGGCCACTGCCCCCAGAGCGGTTCAGCACGGCCTGGTATTTTCCGTCCCAAAGCACCCTGTGCATCCCTCTGCTCCCACCTTCACCGCCTGTTGTGACTGCCCCATCCTGTCAACCTCCCCTACCTGGCAGTGACCTCTTCACCTCCACGTCTTCTGCCTCTTCATCTTCAGGCCTCTGACAATCGTCCCCCCTGCCCCCGCCAGACTGGCCCCCCACTTCTCCGCCTCAGAGGCTGCTGCTGTTCACCAGCTGCTCAAGCTGTCTTCTTCCCCGCCACGCCAACCATTTCTTACAGTCCCCAGGCACAGTATGCTTTATCCCCCTAAATTCTCTTCCTCAGGGATGGAGAGAGCTCCCCCCACAGCCCCCAAATGCAGAGCTTAGTAAGCCAATCAGCTACTTAAAACTGCTAAGGCACTTCCCGTAGCTCTTAGGGGGGACTTGCCCGCTTGGCAGGTGAGGCTCCCCCCGCCCCCCGGCCCCCTGCCCCTCCCCCAGCCCTGCCCTCAGCCTTGCCCTGCCACAGCACCCTGACTGCTTCTGGTTTCTCAGACTGGCCGTCCAGGGCCTTTGCACACCCATGCTGTAGTGTCCTCCCATGGCCCCACTGTACCAGCCCTTCACCTCTCTGCTTAAATGCCGTTGTGTCTACAAGGAGCTGTGTGACTGCCCACTCCAAAACTCCGGACCACAGCCCTCACAGCCACGCTGTCCGCCTGACTTCCCGCACAGCAGCAGCGCACGTGCAGTTTCCACGGTCCTGCTCGCTGTTCAGTCCCAGCTTCAGCGCAGTGGCAGGCGCACTGAGGGCATTTTTAAAGAGAGAAATACATTTCCACTCACGTTCGTGGCCTCTCTTCCTTGCAGCATGGGCTACCTCCCTGTCCCAACTCCATCTGTGGCCAGGGTCCCCTCTCCCGGAGCGTGTGCTCCGCCCCTTCATGAGCTCCAACCTACATACGCTCTTTCTGTCTCGGTTTCTATAAAAGCCATGAAAGGACCACATCTCACAACTGCTTCATAAGAACTTTTTTTAATTATTATTTAGAAACGCAGTTATATACATAGAACAATTAAAATTAAATTAAACTTTGTACAAATATTAAAATACTATCTTCACACCCATTGCCATGTACAGGATACCAAAAAATATATATATATGTATATATATATAAAATAAAGCAAACCCAAACTGATTGAGTGACATCCTGCACAGAGTCAATGATGCATGTGTTGCTTTAAACCATTACGTGAGTACCATTCTGCAAAGAAGTCCATAGTGGTGATAAGCCAGGGCAGGGTGTGGTGGGCGGCCCCGCAACCTGCACCCATCTCTCCCCCCTGCGTGGCAGTCCAAGTGCTCTGCCCCTGCACCCTCTCCAAAGGGCTCTGCTGCCTGGCGCAGGGTTCAGCTTTGGGGTTTTCACTCATAACTAAGTTTTTAACTGGAAGTTAGGAGTTGTTTCCCAGCAACACTGAGCCTGCCAAGCAAAACCCTCTCCGAGCCCTTCACTGAGTGTTGGTGATGACTGTCCAGTGCTGAGAGCTGGGAGCCCCGGCAGGCCCCGCAAGGGGCGCTCCCAGCAAGCACATCGGGAGTTCAGCTGCGAAGCCTGCATACCACTTCCCTTCTGGGTTTATTCTCTTTAAGGAGGAAGAAGGGCAAGGGTGTAGAAATGTTCGCTGCATGTTCCACTCCTGATCTAAGGATGTAACCTGGGAATGGGAGGGACATGGATGTGCAAAGCAAGCAGACTGAGAGCTCGGCTGGGACTGGGAGGCAAAGGCTGAGTGCTGCTGATCCCCAGCCACGGCCGCCACGGCCGCCACGGCCACCACGGCAGGAAGGGGGCACCTCCGTCTCCGCTTCTCCACAGAACTTTGGGGGGGGGGGACAAGATGGATGCGGAAGATAACATTAGTTCCAGTTTTGTTTGCAAATGGGTTAGTAGAACACATACTGAAACACCTTATAAAAAAACAAAAGAACTCACAGAGTGGCCAGGACTCAGCCCACTTCACAGTTCACACCGGGTGAAAGGGGAAGACGACACACAAAACTCAGAAACAGCAAAAGACAGAGCCTACTTGCGAAACTAAGGCATTGAAAAGGATGGAAATTTTAAATGATTTTCACCGTGCACTGGCCCTTGTAAGTTACTGGAATGTAACTTCAAGTTGCCAGGACACACGACCTGCATTGAGGCAGCTCACATGTGCAAAATAATACCGTTAAAAAAAAAGTCCTTTGGTGCCGCCCATCCTCCAGGACAAGCTCCTTGCTGGACTCCCCTCACGGGGAGCCCAGAATAGCCAGGCGAGGGGTTTTCCGTCTGCTCCAGGCCCCTCTGACAGCCTGCCACTAGACACTGTCTTCTCCCAGCCAGGCCCCAGCTTAAGGCAGCTGTGAAGTCTCTAATCCCTGGCAAGGGACAAAACCCAGGAGCCCCTGAAACAGCAGTGCAGGGCTGATGCTAAGAAACTGCTTCGAGGAAGAGGACTGACAGCTGTCTGGGATATTGGCAGGGATGAGGCCTGGTCCTTCACCCACAGGCCCGGGCCTCCAGAGGGGCCCCGCCCAAGTCAGTGAGCAGTGGTGGGGGGAGGGAGGGAGGGAAGGACTCCAGGGGCTCCCATTCACCCTTCTTTCTTCCCTACCAGACAAACACATCTAGGGCGGCTAGTTGGAGGAAGGCTGCAGAAGGGCTTTTCACCTTCCCGAGGCCCAAGCTGGAAACCTGTGTTTCTGAATAAACCCAAAACAACAAAAAGTGCAACCTCTTAGGGAGGAAAAAAGCCCAGAGTAATATTAAAAAGAGGCAAGATCTTTCATTAAAATAAAAAATTCTAGGTTAGAATTCAGGGTTTGGATGGTTGGAAATAAAAGCTGCAGGCTCCGTGGTGAGACAGGGGACCCCACACCAGCTGCTCTGCTTTCTTTTTGGAGGAAGACGAGGGGAGCCCATGTGGGGAAGGAGAGCCCATGCATGGCGAGGCAGCTGCGTCATTCGGGACCCACCCTCCAGATGGGCCCAGAGCCAGCGACTGCTGGCAGGCACTCTCTGGAAACGGCCTCTTAAGAGGCCAAGGACAGTTCCTTGGTACATTTCCTCTCTCTCAAAGACTTCTGCCCTCTATTCCTGGCACCTTTGACAGCCTGTTCCATACCTAACCACACCGACCTGGACTCTGCGCTCCTTGGCTGGGGGAGGGAAGAGGAGGGAAGAGGAGGGAGTGGCCACCAAGCCCAGCAGGTGCTGCCCTTACCCTGAGAGAAGGAAGACAAGGGGCAGCACGAGGCCAGGAAAGAAAAGGCAGTAAAGTGCGAGTGAGAGTGGAGGTGGGAGGCTGAGAACAGGCCATTCCCCTCATCTTCAGGCCACCCACTCCTGGAGCTACCCAGTTCAGTTGGGTATTAAAAACATACTGGGCTCTTTATTACGCTTACCCCTGCAAAACAGAGAGGCGCAGGGGAGGCGCAGAAGTGCAGGGCAGAGTCAGCTTTGAAACATCCTAGCCCCAGTGTTTCAAAAACAAGCCTTACTTAGAGTCCCATCTTTTGAAGATGGAAGCAGCCTGCCTGAGCTCTGCCGCCCTGGCCTTGTCGGCACTGAACACGCGGCCGAGGCAGAGACAGCCAGCAGGAGCGTACAGGACACCCGGCCCGCTCCTCCGACACCAGGCCGGGGCCAGGCTGCTTTGCAACCCTCCACCCACTGCAACCAGCCAGGTGAGGGTGCGTGAGGCCTGTCTCTCAGCCTCTCCCCAGGTGCCAGAGAAGACCGGGGCTGTTTGTCAGCTGTGCACAGGAGGTGGGGGCAGCAGGGGAGGCAGGAGGAGGAAGAGCAGCAGTGCAGCGAGCAGCAGGACACTTCCTGGGAACAGTTGCTAAGGCACGTGACTACGGTGAGGAGGACCCTCAGGACCGGGCTGAGCTGCCTGCAGCTGTCTGGGGACTTAGTCTATGCCTCTCAGGTTTCCCTCTGTCACCACGAGCCCAGGACGGGGCAGCCTGCCCTGCCTGCCAGTGACTGGGTGGGCAACCCATGGCCCCTCGGCCTCTCCCATCCCAGGGATGGTCCACCTCGGGCCTCCGGGGGCAGCAGGGACGCAGGAGCTGCCCATGCACAGGAGGCATCATGCAACTTCCCCTTACACTCCAGGGAAAGGAAAAAACAGAGGCCAGGGAGGCCGATGCTTGGTGGGAGGCCGATGCTTGGTAGGAGGCAAGAACTTGCATATTAGGAAGACAATCATTATCACCCACCTTCCTGCCCTCTCTGGGGATCTTCTGGATGATTCCTGGAAACTCAATTCAGCAGGGCCAGGAGGTGGCACCGCTGACCTAGACAGCCGGGCACTGCGACAGCTTTGCCAGGACCTCCCACATCCTCCATCCCTAGTCAAGGAAACCTGCCACCAGTGCCGGCCACGGGCCAGGCCGGGACCCGCACTCTCACTCCGATTGGAGCCGTTCTTGTCTCCCCAGTTCTCACTCTGGGATCTGCTCCTGGCAAGGGCAGCGGTGCCAGCCCTCTGGGGGAACAAGCCAGACCCAGGCCCAGCCCTTCGTGGAGCAGGGGCAGTAGTGCAGCCCGAAGGCGTGTAGGACAGCAACGGGCCTGCGTGATGGGGAACTGGACGGGGCGGGGGGAAGGCACAAGTAAACACAGCAGCTCTCTGGCCCATATGGGCTGGTGGAGGCTGCGGCCAAACAGCTGGCTGGAGGGGACCCAGAGGGTTCAGGGAAAGGAAAGGTTCAGTCCAGCACATTCAATTATGTCCCCGACACAGACGGGAAGGCTGGGCCAGGCAAAGAGCCAGCTCCTCCAGCTGTCCAGCAGGCAGATGGCGAGAATCTTCCTTGAGTTTCCAGTGAAGTGGGCCTGCAGGCCCTCAGAGATCCACAGATGCACAGGGGGAAGCTCACACATCCAGGTGGGGTGGCCGGAGTACAGGGTGCTCAAACCCACAGGGAGAGCGAGGGGGCAGAGCGGACCATTGCAGAGAGGAGAGAGGCTGGTGGCAAACCTCATGCTTCTTTCAACAGTGGGATATCTGCAGGAAGAGAAGGGAGGACACACAGTGGTTACCGCACCTGGTCCCACTGCAGGGGTCACCACGCAGCCCCTAGTTTAAAGAAATAAAATGCACTACTCATACACTTTTAGGGAGTCTAAACCCCTTGCCTCTCTTTTAGGCTCCTTTTGCTTATCTCTCCTGCTGCCCATGTGATAAAATCTTAGTGTTCAGTCTGATACTCAAACCCCTCCTGGTCCAACCAACTTGAAGCCTCCTCTGCCTTAACTGCTGGTCTGGTTGACTCTCTTTCTGCCCTTAATCTCACCCTACGAGAGTCCTGAGCCCTGCTTACGTCCCACCTCCTCCTAATGCCACCCTCCGGCTGTGTGACAGTGAACACACCCTCCTCCCTCTCTGCGCAGGCAGCAGGGTTAGACCGGGCCTCGGGGCCCTGGCTCCCCACGGCGACGTCAGTCACACAGCGAAGGCGGGGCCTGCAACGGCTCCATGACCTGTGTGCTTGGTGTCCAACCCCCTGGCTCTGACACGGGCCCTGTGATTCCTGGTTCCACTGCTTCTCAAGTATACGCCCCATCTTCCCAACTGGCCGACAGTCCAGGCAGGCAGAGAGTGTTTTATATTTTTTGTTTACCCCTGAAAACTAATCAGGCACTGGGCACAAGATGAGCTCTCAAAAATTATCATTGGGCACAGGGATCAAAGCAAGGTATGGAGGTGGCAAGGAAGAGAAGGAAAAAGGCAGGTGTCGTCTTCGCTCCGTAGGAAGGGTGAGGGCCGAGATTACACCCGGATGCCTGTCAGTGTGTGTGAATACACAACGTGTGTGACGGTACACATGGCTGGGGGCCTGCAGAGTCAATGGCTTCAATCTTTAAACCCGGGCCCTCTATTTATTGGCCTTTCCTAGCTCCATATGATGCCAAGAAAAGGCAGGCGTGTTGCAGATAATTGGGAAACTCCATGAACATGAGCTGCATTCAAGAATTTCTAATTTCTTTTCTTTCAGATATGCTAAACCTTAGACACCTACAATGCCCAGGATTTCCCAGAAGCATGAAGTGTTCTCTGGGGGGCGGGGAGAGAGGAGGTTTGTAAGTGCAAGGTCCTCACTGTCAAAAGGGAAACCAACCTCTAGGTTTCTGTCTGCATCCTGAACCACACTGGGGTTTCTGTGGAGATTTTTTTTTTTTTTTAAGTGACAGACTCAACCCCAACTTTCAACTCCCCAGGCCCCAGCAAAAGCAGAGGTGTCAGGAGGTGTCAATTTCATCCTATGGCTGGTGTGCCACAAAGGACCTGGAGTCACCGGGAGGCAGCATGGCACCAAGGGGCCACACCCACGGGCTGCAGAACCAGACCCACCTGGCTTCATACTCCAGCTCCACCAGCTACCAACGGACAAGTGACTTACCCTCCTGGAGCCTCAGTTTCCTCTGTAAAATGGGGACAGTAATAATATCTACTTCTTAGGATCACCGTGAGGGCTAGCTGAGGTAGCGTAAGAAAGCCAACTAGCACAGGCCCTGGCATACTCCTGTTTATAAGACGAAGCGGCTGAATGCTATGGAAAAGAAACAGGCGCCAGTCCTCTCTTCAACACGACCCCCACGTACTTCCTTGTCATTCCTGTCCTTTTAGGAATATGAGAATTATAACAAGAGGACGGACCCTCGCCTCCACCCTGCTGTCTCCCCTTTGATTTGGCACAGCCCTGTGGGCATAATTTTTGGAGACTCCCAACTATCAAAACTCACAGACCGCAGTGCAGGTCTCCCTATACAAAGCCCAAAGAGCTGCCTGGAGCTGAGGGTCAAAGCCTGCTGTGCAGATGAATACCCAGGTGTTATCTTTCTTTGCCCCCGTTACACCAATTATTAGAGAGGCTCACACCTTCCTTACTCCCAGCGAGGCCTTGGAGCCTCAGTAATTCGCGATCGGTGCGGAGCACCTACCATCTGTGTAGTCCTCCGACGTGAGGGATAAAAGGCTTTGTATGTCACTGTTCTCTGAATCTGGGGCTTCTTTGTGTGCCAGCTGGCTGCTCCCTGAGCCGGCCACCCAGGAAGAGGTGGTTGCCTGATGCACCATCACAGTCTCTGAGCCCCGAGAGCCCCAGGCTTCACACAGTCCGGACTGACCCGGGGCTTCCTCCTCTCCACCTGCGGAGGAGCATGCGCCCTGGTCCTGCAGCTGCTGCTCCCTTGGCCCGTTCCACCCGCCAGGCCCAGACCCTTCGGACAGCACAATCTGCACTCTGGGGTCAGCGGGCGGCACACAGTGACCGGAACTGCCGTACACGGCCTCCTCATATGACGGCAGTGCAACTTGGACTCCATCCACCACGATGGAGACCTGGTCCCCAGACACGCCCTGGTCACGCCTGCATCAGGAGGAAGAAAAGACAAAGAAGAATTAAAATATATGGGAGATGAATACCATAACACTAACAGCACCAACCATTTTCAAGCACTTATTATATATTGTATGTCAGACATGGCACTAAGTGCTTTGCATACTTTATCACTCTGAATCCTCACCTGAGCCCTTTCAGGTAGAAATTCACCAAAAATGCAAATGAGGCTCAGAGAAGTTAACTAACTGCTCACAATCACACAGCTGGTAAGGGAGGAGGCTGGGATTTGAATCCAGTTCCACCTGCTCCCAGAAACTGTGTTCTTAACCTCTGGATAGCCTGGCACCCAGCTCTCTGGTCCTGTGCAGAACCAGGAACTGAGAGACCTGGAAACAGAGCCACTCCTTCAGCACAGCTGGGACGGGAAGCGAGAACCTGACGACTGCACACACCTGCGAATGTACTGACACCACTGCTACACACTCGAACGAGGGCACGGAGTGATCTGTAAAGTGTGTCTCCGTGAAGCTTTTATTTAAAAGGCAAGGGAAAAGCAGCACTGTGCTCTGGAAATGGGACAACGCACTGGGACTCAAAAGAATTTTGTTCTTCTGACTCAGCCACTTTGCTTGCCTTTCATTATTATTTTTAACTTCGTGAACTACTGTATGTGAATTATAGCACAAATATAGAAAAGAACACATAGGAAAATGCGTCACTCCCTGGTTCATTCCCAGAGTAACACTGTACAGCCCCCACCTAGGTCGAGAAAGAGAGCACTGCTGGCTCCCGACACCCCCGCACCCGACCCGATCGAGTCCCGCCTCCCGCTTCCTCACCGTAAGTAACCGGCATCCTAACTTCCACGCAAAACACGCCTTCACCTTTTACTTTAACAGCGGTACTGCCTACCCAGGAACCCTCCCGTACCAGCATTTGGTTCCGCGTTTCTGCTCTTCACGTGAACGGGGTGCACAGTAAGTCTGCGTGTGTGTGTTTGCGTGTGCGTGTGTGTCTGGCTTCTTTTACTCAGCACTGTGTTTACGGGATTTATTCAGGCTGACACCTTTCTGGGGACCTCTCGTTATACACACCCCCTTTTTTTGTTATCTGAACCACTCTGAAAGTAAGTTAAGACACTGAATGCATACCTCCCAAAAACCTTCTCCTATACAGCTACAGTATCATTGCACCTCGGAAATGTACCGTTGGGGTACGACACTCGAACACAAATTTCCCCAACTACCCGCTCACAGGTCCGCGTGGGCTGTTGTCTATTTCCACCCAGGACCAATCAAGGCCCTGCACTGCATCTGGCCGTCCTGTCTCTTTCCTCCTCCACTCTAGCACAGTCCCCACAGCTTTTCTTTCCTGACGACGACGTTTTCTGTGGGCTGCAGGCCTGCTGTCTCCTGGACTGTCTCGCATTCTGCACTTGTCTGATCGCCTGATCGCTTCTTTGGGACGAGGCACAGGCCAGTTTGTGCTGGAACACCACACAGGTAACGTGTCCTCGTGGGAGACGCATGGTCTACGGCAGACTGCATCGTTGCTGGACTGTTACTGGTTCTCATCCCCTCCTCCATACTTGGAGGGAAAGCTGTGCCGGCCGATTCGGACGGCGCACACGCTGTGAGGACGATGGAAGTGGCTCAGAAAAGTACTCAGAGGTTTCTGGAAGGAGGTCGAACTTTGATGGCATGGTGGCATAGAAAGCACTGCGTATCCTGCCATGTGCTTAACTTTCACTATTCAAAGTAATTTTTTTTTTTTGCTTAAAAAGTAATACATAATAAATACAGTACAAACTTTAAATAAGGTCTCATATGAAAACCAAATCCCCCCTCCACTCAAGTCAGGCAAAATCAGCCAGTTACTTTTAACAGACTTAGTAGTTAACTACAAGGGGGAAAACTTCCTAATGTGAATAAAATGCCCAACAGATCAGCTTGATTTTATGTGGAAATAGCCGATTCCTTCAAGTAAATGGTCCCTTCCAAATCCTCTTTATTCTACTAATTGTTTAACAACCTTTCAAAGTAGCTGCTGCCCTCCCCTACAACAAAAGAAAAGAAAAAAGAGAAACCACACACGGTGCCCAGAGATTAACCTGCGCCTGGCCCTCGTCTGTGATTTCCAAACAAGCAGCACTCGATTTAACGTGGTGGCCTGTCCCGTCACTCCTCCGGCCTGGGAGTGACCACAGCGACTGAGGAAGGTCTCCGGGTCAACGGAAACTGGCCCCGAGAGAGGGAGGGAGCTACTGCAGAGGCCGTGACAGTGGGGCATCTCGGGGACCCACTCGGGGCCCCACTCGGGGCCACGCCCCACCACGTGCCCACCCCTGCCCAGCCACACCCACTCAGTCTGGGGTGATTTGCGGCTGACACACTCGACCAGAAAACAGTCGGACCAGGAAACGATGTCCTCCGTCTCCAGCACATGGTACAGTGCGCTGGCTGCCAGTCTCTGCTGCGCCTCAGAGTCAACCGAAGAGCTTCATAAAACACCAGCGCCAGGGTCTCACTCCAAACCAAACACACCGGGACGGCCAGGGATGGAGGCCCGGGTGCTGGACCTTGTTTCCAACCCCAGCAGGAGCCTCTAAGCACACAGCCAGGACTGGACACCAGGTACACATGGCAGCGGCCGGGGAGTACGAGCCGGCCTCAGAATCGCCTGGAGGGACTGCGGGACCCATCGCTGGGCCTCGACCCAGCGTTTCTAACTCAGTTTTTCTGGGGTGGGGCCTAAAAATGTGCATTCCCGAAAGTTCCCAGGTGATACTGATGCCGCTGGAGCCACACTTTGAGAGCCACTGACATAGGGAAAAGGACATGACTTCGGAGTTGGACAGATATGAGTTCAAAACTCAGCTGTCATCATCTGGAGCAGGGGTGCCCAACTTTTCAGTGTCTTTGGGCCACACTGGAAGAGGAGTTGTCTTGAGCCACACATTAAATATACTGCAACAGGTAATCACAAAAAAATCTCATAATGTTGTAAGTAAATTTACAATTTTGTGTTAGTCCACATTCACAACCACCCTGAGCCGCACACGGGTTGGCCACCCCTGAAGAAAGGTGACCGTTAGTAAATGATTTAACCGCTCTGAGTTTCCTCATCTGCAGCATCCCTGTGAGGATGAAGACAATGTATGCGAAGCAACCAGCCCAGTGCCGGGCACATTCAGGACACGAAGGAGTCCTTCCCTTCCCTGGCACCCACCCCTGCAGAGGCTGGTGGACATACCAGCAACCCCCTCTGCCAGTCAAAGGCCAGTCCCCACAGAGAGGCCCGCCACCCTGGGCTCACCTGCTGTGATGGAAAGACTTCAGTTTTGGCTGCAGCAGCACAAACAGCACCACAAGGAGGAGAATGAGTGCCACGGAGCTGGCGGTGGAAGCCACTATGGACAGCGTGGGGGACCCAAGTGACGTCTTGGTGTCTTTCTCTACAGAAACAAGCCATCGTCAGAACAGGTTTACATCCAGACACACATGACATGAGTCCCACAGCTGATCTTATCAAGGGGCCCTATCATCCAAGGACATGCCACAGCCAGGGCCCTTTCAGGAGTAACAGTGCAAAGCAGTTCACACACACAAGGGCAGGGGCCATTTCCCTGACCTGCTCCGGAATCTAACACCCCTTCCCTGTGGGCCTCTGATGACCGCCTGACCCCTCACTTCATGAACCACTTCCGGCCCGGCCCTCCAGAAGCCAGCTGGTAGACACCAACTGTTCAATGGACACACTAGTCCACCATTTTAAGTCCCACCCATCTTCTCCCCATGTGACAGGAAAATTTATAAGAACTGGGACGTAATAACCCCCATTCTAAGACCCTGTAGCTTTAGTGGTAACACTCGGGCCAGCCCCCATCCTTCTCTGGCTGTGATGGCCTCAAAGCCCAGGTGCGAAGCACAATGACGGCTGCACGACACACACGTTCCTGCAGGCAGCTGGATTTTCCTGTCATGCATGACAGGAGGTGGGGGGGAGGTCTTCTGTCCAGCTGGACTGTGGCTCCATAACAAAACAGTCCATTACCATTCAAAATAAAATAATATAAAAGAGATGCTACAGAAGGTGTCAGCATTGTGCTCCTGTGTTGGCAGAACACAGCCAAAGGTCACCAGCACGTGGCTGGGCAAACAAGAGATCATGAGCAACAAAGGGACCTTACGTAGCAGAACAGATGCCTTGGTGAAGCTACCGAGCCCCTCAGTGGCTCGGCCAGACCCCACGGGACATGCACCAGCAACCCCAAATGTCTTTCACAAAGACAGGAAATCCCAGATAAAGGGAGGCTGCAGGGCCCCGAAGGGCCCACACTGCCCCACAGCACGGATGTTCAGGGGAAGCAGGCACCATTCCCCTTGAGTCAGAAGAAAACAGAACCCCTTTCCCATCTGCCACACTGACCCTCGTTAAGATGGCAGCTGATCTCCATGGCTGGTTTCCACTCGCCATTCTTACACGTCAGGTACTTGTAATCGCCTTTCAACACGTAGCCTTCGGCACAGAGGTACTCGATGACACTGCCAGAGTTGAGGGGGTCTCTGCAGGGCCGGGGGTGGCAGATGTAGCCGCCATTCTCTGGCTCCGGGGGCAGCGAACACACTGCGGAGACAAAGAGAGAGCAATGGCAGGTGGTGCGGTGTTCAGCGGGAGTCCCCTCGGGACTCAGGGACTCAGTTCTGAAGGCCTCAGCGGGAAACTCGAGGAGCACAGAGCCAGTGCCCCGGAAAGGCTGCTGGCCCGAGCCTGGACCTGCAGGCTGCCACGAGCGAGGGTTGGGCCCTGGTAACAAGGGGAACTCGGCTGCTGGCAAATTCCGCCCCCCCCCCACTGTTCCGTAACTGCACCCACGACTGACAGGCAGACCCTGACCAAGTCCTGAACTTACAGAGACCTGGCGCATAATACGGTTTTAAGAACCCTACTGAGACACCCAAGTCGGTGAAAGCTGACCAAATACTCCGACCCTGCCTGGGGGAATGTCAGCCTCGTTTCCAGTATCGATACCAGAAAGGACTCCGCCACGCGGTAAAAACGAGCCTTCTTGGCCGCGGAGGGCATTTCTGACGGCTTTCCTGGTGCATCCCCCACTTCCTGACTGACAGTCACTGGCAGCCCTCGTCCTGGCCCACAGTAAGCCCCACCTTTTCACGGAGGTGGGGCTGCCTAGCTTTAAACGCACTTTGCCCAATACACAGATGATGTATTACAGAATTGTGCGCTTGAATCTTACATAAATTAACTAACGCAACCCCAATAAATTCAATAGAAATATTTAAAGAAAAATAAAAGCACCGTCACCTCCCACCCTATTACTTCGTTCGGACAACTCCATGAGGTAGCGATCACCCTTTGAGGATGAGGACACTGAGGCCCACAAGAGTTAAAGAGCCCTAGCCAGGTGGAAGGCAGACTAAATGGCAGACTTGGGAGCAGAGTCAAGTCTTCTGGTTCTAAAACCTGTGCTCTTTTTCCCAGCAGACACTGCTTCTACCCCATGAGCTGAGCAGGCCTTTACAAAGTATATCAAGTGCATCATTCAGACAGGTCAGTTAGGGAGAAGGCAAGCGGTGCCTAGGCATGGTGGGTAGGGACCCCAGGGTGGATAAGCTGCAGTAAGGATCGGCCAGAGGAGCTGGAAGGCGGACTGTCTGAGCAGCCCGAGGGAGGAGAAGGCCGGCCTCTGATTCCACAGCCCGCCCTTCTGACCCTGGACAGACACAGTGGAACTGCAGTCCCCAGGAAGTGAATTAAGAGGTGTACTGAGCCAAACGGGAGGGGCACAGTGTGGGCGCTCGGATCACTGTTTGAAAGACTAAGCTGGGGGGGAAGACCCGCTGGCAAGATGGCCAGGCATCCATGAACCTTACCTTTCCAAAGCCTTACTAAGACACGGAAGCTAAAAGTTGTGTCCAGACAAGGACCTGCCCCCATTCTGAATACCACAAGGACCTCAGTATGAGAACAGGAACTGTGGGCTGCTTTTTCCCACTGCCTCCAGCAGATCTGGAGTCTGTGTCTGTCCCCGACCAGGTGAGCCCTCACTCAGACGCCCACCCTCCACTCTCACTCAGAGGAGCCCGGCAGCCTCTCACCACACGTGCTTCCTTTCCACCTACAAAGCACTGCAAGCAAGCTGGCTGTCGGCCAGGCTGGGGGGTGGATACCAAGTCTAAAAGGAGAAAGCGGCTCCCTGTCCTCAAGCTGCTTATCACTAAGACGAGGACAAACTCTGTTTGTAAAGAGCGGTTAACAGAACAATGCTGGGGTGGGTGCCGCAGGGATAGGGAGCAGGCGGCCGGGCAGCTTCTCTGACACTAGCAGACGAGCCCGCACGAGTCTCCTCAGTCCCCCCTCAGGACAAACCTCCTCCAGGTTGTTCCCAAGCCACCCACCTCACCCAGAGTCATGAACAGGAGGGAGACAGATGCAAACACTCCTTCTGGTGCCTCTTTATACTTCGGCCAAGTAGTTCAAAGAGCTGGCCAGCTGAGTTTCCAGAGAAACCTCAGCAAACGGCTTCACCCTCTGCACTTGCCCTCTTTTGTTCAGGCTACAAGCCCAACACAAATCCCTCCCGCTCTCCTCCGACTGTGTCTAATTGGTTCATTTCCTCTGCATACTTAATGCTGAGTACCCCAGGACAACTCCTGAAAGCAGGCAGGACCCATGCACACAAGGGTCCAAGGTGCTCGGTAAGATGCCCTTGGGGGAAGAGCTGCAGAATCTAAAGCCACTCCTGCTTCGCTGGGAATTTCTGCCTTTAAAATCCGTATCTTCACAGAATCTTTGAATGAGACCCTGAAGGTCACCTAGCACTCATAAGTGAAATCTACAAGGAAGTGACTGGCAACTCAATTTAATTTCAACTAATATTTATTAATGACTGCATAGGGGTCACTGCCCCCATGCTCTGAAAAGGATAAAAACACTTCGGGTACTGGTAGCCAAATAGAAACAGGACAAATAAGCACACCTGTATATTTTGAAAGTCATTTTCTTTATGGCGCCTGATTCTGTCTTACTTAAGGACACTTCCCTACTCTGAAGTTACAAAAACATTCTCCAATATTTATAGATTGGATCTTTGTTACACAGATAATACTTGAATGGGGGAAAAACCACAGGAAGCATATATACATGGGATAAAATTTAAAAACCAGGATGAGTGTACAGTCCAAAGGAAGCCCTTCTCCTGGTCCCTAGTCACTTGGTTCCTCTCTCCAAAGACCCTGTACCAGCTTCTGTATTCTTCCAAAGATATTCTACACAGATTTATTCTAAGACACGCCAAAGAATGTTACTGGTGCCATAAGAGAGGGAGCTCAAAGTAGATCACACCTGGTGTGGGAGAGGCGAGGAAAGGCCCACCAGAAGTGGCATTCGGCGTGGGGCTTTGCTTCCTTAGCAGAGGAGGCAGTAGGTCTGAAGCAGATGCACTGACTCAGGAAAGCAAAGGTGAAGCCCAGCGCGAAGGGGAGCCTCTGCAGCATCTCGAGAAGGGCGACTGAATTAGACATATGGGGGCCAGAGGGGGAGAGAGCCTTTACAGTAAGGCGACAGTACCGCTACCCTAATATGGTAAAATAAACTGTACAGAAATCTTGCGTGTTGTTGACCTGTGAAGGTCATACAAAGGAAACAAACCAGAGTTATGAGCTTCAGCATCACAGAGAGACTGCCCCCCCCCCACCCAAAGAAAGAAATAAGGACTCAGAAGGGGGGAAAAAGGCATTTACAACATCAAGAACACAAGAAAAAAAATGGCCCTCTCGCTCAAAGAGCACAGTGGGAGGGTCCTGGCAAAGGGCAGGTGCTGGCGAAGACCCTCTCCGTGATGCCTGGGGTTAACAGGAAAGAGAAGATCAGGAACAGCAAATAAATTATCCAGTGGCTTCCTGAAGCTACTGTTTTGGGCAAGAGGCTGACTTAATCTGAGCATCAGGCTCATTGTCTGACAACCCCAGGTCCGCAGAGGGAGTTTCAAGCTCTGTTCTTAACCCCAAGAAGACAATGAACTCATCTGATTTGGCAAAGTTGCCTGACTTTTAAACGAGAGGGAGAAAGCCAGAAGATAGAAATTTTCAGGAAAAAAAAAAATCAATTCTCCTCAGCTTCCTTCTCTGTTTTCCATTATCTCTCACAACCACTTAGGCCTCCAGCGAGCAAAGGAAGCAGTGACGTAACTTTTCAGAGGCCCAGAAGCACGCCCGGCACACGGCAGTCAGTCGGTGACAGACCATCCGTCCAGCCAGTGAGGGTGCAGACGGAGGAGAAGCGAAATGCACTGATACTTCCCCCTCGGCGTCGTCACCGCAGCCTCCAACCCTCAGTAGAAACCAACAAGAACCCTCGCAATCTGCTCTTCAAATGTTTTTTTGTTGTTTGTTGTTTTGGAGACCAGCTTTTTAGGAGGAGGAGGAGGCAAATTAAAACAGAACAAACCTTCATAGGACTGCATAAAAAGCCTATCAAAACGAGCACCAGGAAAGACCAGGGGGTCACAATGTTCGGTGTAACAAACTAAACAAATACTCAAGTCCTTCAAAACCAGTGTGGGAGGAGGGCATGTGAAGCTCAGCTGGAGGAAGGGAAGCAGACATTTCAGTACCTAGCACATTTTTAAAAGGTCTCAGCCAAAGAGGTTTGTGGCCGACGACAGGCATGAAGAGCACACGACACTCCTGCACAAAGTGACTGAGGGCGTGAGAAGCTGTGTCAGCGTTCACTCCCAGGTTTGATATAACCTGCTGTTTTAGACAAAATCAGTGTGGCAGAACTGACCTGGGCACAGAGAGACAGGGTGCTGGCTGGAGAAAGATTTCCTGGGAATTAAGGGGAGAAGAAAGAGGTTCCCCAAGCCCAGCTACCCACATGGCAGTAGAAATCACCAGGGACAGAGTGGAGGCAGTACCGTAAATGTCCTCTGGCTGTAATCCCACCAAGTGAGTAAAGCAGGCCTCCCCACACAAGATACCCTAGGAGGGCCCTGGAACGGGATGTGACAGAACCATGCCCTCAAAAAGCTTACGATCTCAGGAGGACACAGACACGCTCACAGCAAACTGCAACGCAAGTTAAAGAAGGAAACATTCAAAGATGAGCTTTTCTATCAGCCTGGTTGACCTTCTGGGCAGACACCTCATTCACCTGCGCCCTGCCTGCAACCAGAGGAAGGGGAGAGCTCCAGGCAAAGACAGGGAACAGAACAAAAAATACCAAGGGCAGGAAGCAGCGATGGACCCCACACATCTAAGTCAGCACTGTCCAGCAGAAATACAATGTGACCACGCAGGTCATCTTAAATTTTCTAGTAGCCACATTAAAAAAGTAAAATAAAACAGGTAAGTTTTATTTTAATAATATATTTTATTTAACCCTATATGAAAAATTACTGATTACACCTCAAAGTGCAACTGACATAAACATTTATTAATGAGATAATTTATATGCATTTTTTAGTAGGTCTTTACAGTTACAGCACATCTCAAGTCAGAGTAACCACATTTCAGGTTCTCAGAGGCCACATGGGACTAGTGGCCACTGCGCTGGGCAGCACAGGCGCTCAGGGCAGGGCAGGTCTATGTCTGGGAGTCACAGGATGAGTCCAGGACCTGAAAACGTGGGAAGGGCTCAGAGCCACCCCCAGGGCGTGGAGCATCAAGTCCAACAGCAGAGGTGGACAGAGCACGCTGAGCACTGAGGGTCCCTTCTCATTGTTTTAAAAAACACCCCTTATATACTTGCTCTCAGAACCTTTTCTTGATATACGAAAGTCTAATTTCTACTTCTAGCCCTAAATGGTATGTTGGGAGCAAAGAGAGCCAGAACAAAAACAAGGTGAAAAATGAGAAAAAAGGTGTTCAAGTGAGCACATGTAGAGGTTGGTGGGGGACCAGGACAAAAGACAAGGAAGATAATGACCATGAACAGTGCTTTAATGGGCCGGGAACTCTCCCTGTACTTGAAGCAGGTACTGTATTTTCTTCATTTTGCAAATAAGAACAGGGAGTCTCGGCTGAGTCGAGCAATTTGCCCCCATCACACATTTGTAAATGAGGAGGCTGGCTTCCACAGGCACACGGGCTCCTGAGCTGCAGGCTTGAGCCCTACGCTCACCTGGGCTGGCTGGACAGGGCATGACTCCAGGTTCCTCTGAGGGACTCACGCTCTGCGGCTTTTGGAACATCTAGCCACCATGTGTGTGAAAGGGAAAGTCATGCTATATACTGCAAACAGGCTCGTTCAACAGGGAGGTGATTCTCCTCAAGAAAGTTGGAACTGAGCACGCCAGGCACAAGCAAACAGGAGTGTGTTGGGGGTTGGGGGGAATGGATGTAGTCACATCCGATTAGTCAAAAGGTTTCCTCTGAGGCCTCCTTTAAATCTTAGTAATAACATATTTATCAGCCACCTACTACACACCAAGCAGTAGCCTAAGCACTTTCCATGGATAACTCATTGTTAAAGCTTCACAAAAACCCAGTAAAAAAACATACACATTAGACAGGTGAGCAAACGGAGAGATGAAGAAACTTGCTCCTGGTCGCTCAGCAGGGGGCAGTACTTGTTCATGGTCACAGCAGCAGCGGGTCTGAACAAAGAATTTCCAAGCCCAGCCTCTCCTCCCATTCCCACATCCGGGAAAGGGAGCTACAGTGAGGGGAGCCCAGTGGCAGAGGCAGCCTGGGTACCGCCTGTGAACACCAGCCGCTCTGGGCCTCAGTTTCAGTACATGAAGGCACTGACCAGATGACCTCAGCGATCTCTTCTGACATGTGCAAATCTGTCTGAAGTGGGGTGGGTGTGTCGGCCGCACCATCGATGACTCCTACAGCCACTGTGATTTCCGAATTGAGCACAGGATGAGAGGCCTAAGGAGAACATGCTGCCTGCGCAGAAGCTGCTGCATCGGTCAGGGCAGGTGGGAGCAGGGAAACAGGCAGAAGGAGCTCCCTCTCTCAACAGGTAGCCAAGGGCTCTACAGTCCATGGCTCTCCCTGGCTTTCTGCCTTCCTGGTGCCCCACTCAAACAGTCGAAAGTGTAAAACCGGCTGCAGCGAGAGGGAAGAGATGATTTCTCATGCCATTTGCAACCTTCCTCTTCTCCACAACACAACTTCCCAGCAGTCAGACAGGAAGCCCATTGTCCAGCCAGGATCCCTTTTCTCATGAGAACTTCCCACATGCTGGGGGAGGGCCAGCCTTCCCCAGAGTGTGGCCCCGGGGCAGGGGTGGGAAAACAGCGGGAGAAACCGCCCTGGTTTAGGCTGCCTGCTGCAGCCTCTCGGCCTCCATCACTTGCCTAAGACAGGCCCAGCCCAAGCCCTGCAGCTCACAGGTGGGTCTGGCCTCAGAGCCCATCCATCTTATTTTAGGTCCCTCCACTTCACAGGAGGGGGAAATGCCAGTCAGCAGCTTCAGAGCCAATAAGAAGGAACATTTTCTTTACTGGACCCTGGCCCAACAGGAAAACTCCTGTCACCTGGAAGCTGACACCAAAGTCCTTAGTCATTCTGAAAGAAGAAATGCTGTTTCTCTCCACAGCCTGGAAACCCTGACCTCAATGCACAGGCGGTCAGCTGGAACCACACCCATCTGTCAAGCTTCAGCACCGTCTTATGCCAAGAAACCCAAACCAGCCCAAAGAGAACAGCCAGAGAGAATTAAGCAGCACAAGGTACCGCTTACCTGCATGGGCCGAAAATGGGAGCGCCCAGGCGTGTTCTGCTCTGGCAGTGACCCATAGTGTGGGCTTGGGTGTGTCTTCCTACTCCTCAGTTCCCTCATCTGCAAAATGGAGACACGGAAGGTGTCTCCCCCTCAGGGTCGCTGTGCAGATCAATCATAGAGCAATCATACGTGTGCAGGTCAAGTACCTGGTGTTGGGTCTGCAGCTTTACTATTCCTCTGTCCTCATACCATCTCCTTCACTCCTCTCTACAAACTATCGCCACCTTGTCTCTGCAATTACTTTCTCATAGGTCAGTCCTTCCCCCACCCCTCTACAACCCCACCCACCCACCCACACTGCAGGGCAAGCGTTTGTTCTGCTCCTTTCTGTATCTCTAGTTCTTGGCACAGAATCTACAGAGAGTAGATGCTTAGTAGAAAACTACTTATCTTGCAAAATTTTGCCCACATTTCAAGGCACTGTCTTGTTTTCAACGGTAAAGGGTCACATAGTTTCTGATTTGAGATAAGTGTCAAGAACAGATGACAGCAAAGAGGCCCCCAGGATCAGGGCTGTGGGGTGGGAGGTGGGGGTGAGGTGCAGGGGGTCAGAGCATGGTCCTGGGTGTCAGGCAGATGAATCTGGGTTTGACCAGGGGGCTGCTCTGCAACACTGTCGACTGCCTGAACTCTTCTGAGCCTTAGTCTCCAACAGCCCATGCCCACCCTTATGAGGTATCTGCAAGGACAGAAAAAACTGCCCCTGAAAATGTCTGCGTCTTGCCTGGCACATACCAAGCACTGACAGTTTTTGTACATTTATTTTCACACAGCAAACTAAACCCCTACCTCTAATTTGTGGATTGGGGTAGGGCAAAGAAAAGAAAAAGGACTGTTTCAGAAATTTCTGGGTATCTGGAGAGGAAACAGGCAAAGAAAGCAAGATAAGCACTCTGGGAAATCGCGCTTTGCTCTCCCCTTGCTGCAGCTCAGTAACATGCCAGCCCCTTTCCTCACTTCCCTTCTCAGCAGAACAGACTGGGCTGCTCTTGGCGGACAAATGGCTTACTTCCACAGATGGCCTGTTACCCTCCCACCTCCACGTGTTCTCGCAGCCCAGGAACTCAGGGGAGCAGGCTTCCAGCTCGGGCTGCACGCCTCCCAGCCCCTCTATATATATATGAGACTGCTAAAAGAAGGGCGGGCAGGGGGACCACTTTCCCTCATCCATCCTCGCTAGGCCTGGGTCACTGAGTCTAAAGCCACCCACCCAGTGCATGATCTGCAGAGCGGAGCACACAGCTGTCCCCCACTCTCATTCCCAGGATGCTGGGGTGACAGCAGAGCTGGGGAGCAGGCTGTTCCATGTGCATGAACAAACATTACTATGTCCCCCTTGGGAGTGCTAGTTAAAGGGTGAAGAGAAGCAAATGATGTTTATTTACTTCCTCACCAGCTACTGCTGCTTTCTGGTTTCTCTGCCTTTACCCTATCACGGAACTAAGCTGCACTTGTATTTCTTTCCCCCTTAGAATTCCCACATCCAAGAGGATGCAGGCTGGTCCTCTGAAGGAAAGCTCCAGGGATCTGCTTAAGGTACTGTTCAACCTCAGAAGGGTAACTGGTGAACAAGTGATCATTTGGGAGTCTGCCTTCGAGTTCAAAAAAGGTTAGGACTCTTAGCCACAGCTATGGCTTCATTTCCAGCTCTACCATCTAATTTTAACTCCTAATGCCAAGTCCAGTGCCAAGAACACACAGTAGGCCTCCAAGAAACACAAATTTAAATTTAAAATAAATTTGAAGGTGTCTGCTATTCAACAGGGTAAAATTGAGGAAGAGAGTTAACATGTATTACCAGGCACTACACTGAGTACTTTATATATTTTCTATTTCCATTTTTTTAAGATTTCATTTATTTATTTTCAGAGCAGGGAAGAAAGGGAGAGAGAGAGGGAGATAAACATCAATGTGAGAGAGAAACATTGATCAGTTGCCTCCCTCATGTGCCCCGACTGGGGACCGAACCCACAACCCAGGCATGTGTGCTGACCAGGAATAGAACCAGCAATCTTTCCCTTTGAGGAACGACACCGAACCAACTGAGCCACAGAAGTCAAGGCTATACTGAGCACCTTAAAGCTGCCATCCTATTTACTTTTCCTGCCCTGTGAGGAAGGTGCTATAATTTGCTCAGATGAAGAAACTGAGGCTTTGAAAAATTTAGTAATGGCCTGAGGTTCCAGGGCTACTAAGTATTGAGAGTCTAAATTCAAACTCTGGCTTGCCCTTCGATTAGAGTTTGCAGAGCGGAGCACACAGAGAAAAATCCCCTTCTGATTACAGATGCCACTGAAAAAATCTAGCCCAAGACCTACAGAAGTGTAACATGGGGTGAGGTATATCTGGACAAAAACTACAGTGATCCTGTGTGGAGAAGAATGTGGACTGGTGAGTTTACTTGAGCCCAGAGGATTTGGCTCATATCTCAAATGGGGCCACATTTTTCTAGAGAATTTGACGGGGGCGGGGGTTGGGGGGAGGAAGGCAAGACAGACAGTTTCCTTCACTAATCCCTGCGCACTACAGACAATGGAGCTATTTAAGCATCACAGATACCAAAGCTGCAAGTGAGAAAGGTATAGGAACGTTTTCCGCCGAGAACACAAGTCTTCCAAGAGGGTTATGTGAGAGGAAGGTCGCCACTCAACCCAGAGGGGCATGCGACCGAGACGTATATGCAAAGGGCTGCCTTTCTGCCAGCCAGCTGCCTGGCATACACAGGGTCGCTGGGGTGTCTCTGCTGAAGCCCAAAATAAACAGCCCCTACCACGTACCACCAGACAGTGACTAAGGCAGCACTTCGCTTCTCCCAGGTGCTCAGCAGGCCACGGCTACGCACCTAGGTCTACGCAGCTTCGGAGAGTGACAGGAAGTAATCGGTAAACTCCAGTCATGAACAGTGGCAGAACTCTGCTGAGGTGATGGCCTAAAACCAGCAAAACACCATCGTAGTTTGAAAAACACTGACCAGTCATGGAGGGGTAAAGGTCTAAATGGAATTTCCTGAAGAAAGAGATGTGGCTGGCTCTCCTTGTGACAGAGCAGGTGTGACTGCCAGACCTCGAGGCTGAGGCATGCCATGAAGTGAGCCCTGGACGTTCTGTGGGGGCTTGTGCCAGGTCTGACCCATGAGAAAGGGACCAGGAAATATAAAAGGGAAAAGCAAAGGTGGGTTTTTTGAGAGGAGAGGGGTGGAATGAGGCTGCCAGGGCTAAGGGTCTTGCCTTTATAACCTCTGACACCAACCAGGATAAGGAACACTGACAAGTGAGCATGGGTACGTGGAGTCGAAAGTTACAAAGGTCCCTGGCCTGGACATTCCTCCTCCTCTACCGTGCGGGGGTGGGATTCCCTTCTGTACAGCACCGACCTCAAACCACCCTTTCCCATACAGCCACCACAGGAAAGGCAGCGTGTCACGCCTTCCTGGTTTCCCCTGAAGCTCCCGGAGGAGGAACTTATCACCCTGTGCTGCCATCAGTTGATCAAGGGCAGAGAGGAGTCTAAACCACCCAGGGTTTTCGTGGGTTTTTCTGTGTTTTGCTCTTCCCAACTTCCGAGCATTTGGGTCTTCCTAAAGATCCGGACCATACGGGGAAAGGAAGGTCAGCGGAGGGGCTGCATGCCACAGAGTGCTCCTAGCAGATCCTTCCCTCCTCTCAGGCAGCAAGAAAGACCGTCTGGACTTCCGGCCAAGATGGAGGTGTAGGCAGATGCACTGTGCCTCCTCTCACAACCAAATTAAGGACAACAAAGATTTAGAAACAAGAAAACAACCAGAACTCAGAAAATCAAACTGTTTGGAAGTCCAACAACGATTCATCCAGACCGGTAAGAGGGGCGGAGTCGCGGCAGGGAAAAGCGGAGGTGCGGACGGGCACGCAGGCAGCAGCGGCTGGCAGCCCCCAGGTGCACAGGCGATGACTAGCAGACCCCGGGCACGGGGCAGCAACTGTGCAGAACCAGTGAGGCCACACAAGGCAGCTGGCTGACCAGGTGGTCCCACATTCATGCGCAGATAATCCAGGCAAAGGGGAAGTGGTGAAAGGAACTGGAATCTGAGAGTGAGTAAAGCAAGCGCCATTATCTCCTCTCAGACCCCGCCCCCACATACAGCGTCACTACCCAGCGACTGGGCTGTCCCGCCCTGGGGAACACCTGAGGCTCCACCCCTCACTACGTAACAGCCGCAACTAGACAAAACAAACAAACAAACAAAAAAAAACAGAAATGAAAATGGCTCAAACCGGAGAACAAATCAAAGCCCCAGAGCCAATTTATCTAAGCGATGAAGAGATTGCCAACCTATCAGATGCACAATTCAAAACCCTGGTAATCAGGATGCTTACAGAATTGGTTGATTTTGCTCACAAATTAGATGAAAAAATGAA